>PVJN01001556.1:0-138163 GCA_004026805.1 Lasiurus borealis
AAAAAATATTTGAAATTGGGTAAAATTATTATATATAAATGGGAAATAATAGTATCTACTTCTGTAATAAAGGCTCAATACATGATCACCATTATTATTTTAACCTACTACTGCTACCATTAAATAAAACTTTTCAAAATAAAAATACAACCTATTATTATCTTTTAGTTTTAATAGTGAAGAAATTATATTTTTATGTAGCAAAATGGAATCGTTTTATTAAGACTATAATACTGAAGATTATGAGGTTTTGGAACTATGGTATTTTTTTACAAGTCTTTGTCTATCTCATCTGCATATTTAATTAATGAGAACATTTTGATTTCCTGCAATATATAGCTCAAATCCAAATCTACTGCCACACTTCAAGTTCAATTTATAGTCATCTATTTTCTTCTCATTTTCTTTTGATCTAATGTAATTTATCCTCTAAATTTCAGTGTAAGTAATCATTTGAAAGCATGAAATCTATTAAAGTAACTCCCCTGTGAAGTACTTTCATGGTTTCTCATTGTTCTTATGTTGGAGGCAGCATTTTTAAGGTGCCTTAGACATATAACAAAATCATGCAATACCACTACATTCTCTTCCTTGATTTTTTGAATGAATAATTTTATCTTGTGTCATAGAGGCATTTGTCCATTTACTCCACCAATAAATTTATTTATACTTATGTGTATAGATAATATTTAAATCACATTAAAATTTTATAAAATTTATCCAATCTAATAAAAGAGTAATAGGTAAGGCAGGCAGGCAGGTGAGCCATTGGGAGCCAGCAGTTCTGGATTATGAGAGGGATGTCTGACTGCCCCCACTGGGATTGGGCCTAAACAGGCAGTCAGATATCCTTGAGGGGTCCCAGATTGGAGAGGGATGTCTGACTGCCCGTTTAGCCCTGATCCTCCTGGGATTGGGCCTAAACAGGCAGGTGGATATTCCTTGAGGATTCCAGATTGGAGCGGGTGCAGGCTAGGCTGAGGGAAACACACCCCTATGCACAAATTTCATCCATCAGGCCTCTAGTATTTATATAAATGTAAACGTATGATTTACTAAATGTATACATATATGAATATGTAAAATGCTATTGGCCAAATACTTTTGTTTTTAAGATATTTCATAATTTCCAAAGTTGCTTTATATAGTTTCTAGAGGCCCAATGCATGAAATTTTTGCTTGGGGGGCGTCTGAGACCCCTCGAGGTTATATCCAACTACCGGTTTAGGCCCAATCTGACTACCTGTTTAGGCCCAATCCCAGTGTGAGCAGTCAGACATCTCTCTCACAATCCAGGACTGCTTGCTCCCAATGGCTCACCTGCCTGCCTTCCAGATTGCCCTTAACCACTTAGGCCTGCCACCCTGATCACCTCCAAATCACTCTCCTGCCAGTCTGATTGATGCCTAACTACTCCCCTGACAGCCTGTTTTCTCCTAACTTCCCTCCCCTGTGGACCTGGTCACCCCTAACTGCCCTCTCCACAGGCTTGATCGCCCTAAACTGCCCTCCCTTGCAGGTCATCTTGTGTTAGCCATCTTGTGTCCACATGGGGGCAGCCATCTCATGTGTTGGAGTGATGGTCAATTTGTATATTACTCTTTTATTAGATAGGATAGGTATATAGGCCTGGTATATAGGTGGGGACCAGCTGGTTTGACCTGAAGGGTGTTCCAGATCAGGGTGGATGTTTCCTGAGACCTGGGGCAGCCTGAGGGAGGGGTATGCAGTGACCCAAATGGAGGACCTGGTATCGGATTTATTTATCTTCTACAATTGAAACTTTGTAGCCTGGAGTGGAGCCAAGCCTCCTGCTCACTCGGTGGGAGCAGCCATTTCTGTTGAGATTTATTTATCTTCTATAATTGAAACTTTCAGTGGATCCAAGACAGGCCAGGGCTGCAGAAGCTTGGCTTTTTCCATCACTGGGAAACCTAGCATCCTGCACTCTCCAGCTCTGTGGCTGCCACCATTTTTGTTGGGATTTATTTATCTTCTATAATTGAAACTTTGTAGCCTTGAGTGGAGGTCTGGATCCTCCAGGGTGTGTGGAAAGCTTGACTTCCTCCATTGCTGGGGAAACCTAAGCCTCCCTTCTGCTCTCTCCATGGCTGCAGCCATCTTGGATGAGGTTAATTTGCATAATCACTCCTGATTGGCTGCTGGGCAGGGCTTGTGGACATGGCTTGAGGGTGTAGTGGAGTGATGGTTAATTTGCATATTACTATTTTATTAAATTTGATAATGGCAGGACATACAGAAAGAACGAGGTGTATGTTAATATTCAACACATATTGCTTATTTTGTGCTGCTTTACACTGAATCTCTGTGTACCTCCCCAAATTCATATATAAAGTAGTGGTAGGTGAAGGTAGGCCCCTTGGGAAGTAATTAGGTCATGAGGATGGAGGCTCCATGAATGGGATTGGCAGCCTTAAAAGAAGAAGCCAGAGAGTTGCATTTCCCCTCCCACCACACAGAAAGAAGGTGGCCAGGAAAAGAGTCCTCACTAAGAACCTTCCATTGAGCACCCTGATCTCCCTCTTCAGATCTCTAAAACTGTAAGAAATGGGTATTTGTTGTTTACATCACCCTGTCTATGTTAATTTATTATATGTAGCAGCCCAATCTAAAACATGTGTAAATAGCTTGATTTTCATTATATACTTAAATGTATAGAAATTATATTTGAATACAAATAGAATGTAAATGGTGTCCATTATGTACAAAAATAGTGTGTGTACACATATATATGAATGAATATATATATACATACATATGTACGTATATTCATTATTTCTTAGTAATTCTTCCTTTCTAGGATCAAATTTTACCAGCCTCTTTCTCATATAACTTTTTTTTTAATATATATTTTATTGATTTTTTTACAGAGAGGAAGGGAGAGGCTTAGAGAGTTAGAAACATCAATGAGAGAGACATCGATCAGCCACCTCCTGCATGCCCCCTACTGGGGATGTGCCCGCAACCAGGATATATGCCCTTGACCGGAATCGAACCTGGGGCCTTTCAGTCTGCAGGCCGACGCTCTATCCACTGAATCAAACCAATTTCGGCTCATATAACTTTTTAATATAGCAAATACTAGTTACTCTACTGAGTTGTAATTTCACACTTTTAATCTAATCATTTGATGATTTATCCCACTAGATTGTAAATTCCATAATGGCAACTGAAAAATGTCTGCTCTTGCCAATGCAGCCTTAGTGACTGACAACTTGTAATTAGTAAATACTTGGATGGATAAACGATTAAATAAATACTGAATGAATGACATATGTTTCAAGTGATTAACGAGTTCATGTTCATTAACTGATTGGCAGTAACTGACCTCCTGATCTCTGGAGTTAGAGGTAGAGAAAAATCATCATCATATATTCATTAGCTCTGTACTTTAATCAATTAAGCTGTCTTATAAAACACCATTCTTTCTGCTATTAAATGCGTAAGTCCTCTTATCTCTTAACGAATTGGACAATAGACAAATCTTGGTGCTTATTCTATATTTATCTTTAATTTTTCAGATAGTTTCCATATATTGATACCAAAGAAAAGTTATATTATGTTAGTATACACAGACTATCACACAGGTAAGTGAATAATATTTATAATTCTTGTTAAAATACATTTATTTCAAGATCTTCTAATGAAATTTGTATACAAAAGTTGCAGAGGAGCCTGATAACACTGTTTTATATTTGAAATTCGATTTGCAACTCCTGTTACTAAAGAAGCAATTTACTTGTATAATTAATCATTAGAATCTTCCCAAAGGATTTATTTTTTATAGAAAAAAAAACCTTTTGTGGTTTGCAAGTAATGAAATCGCTTCATCAAGGCTCTGTAGTGATTGATTGCCTTAGCTCCGGATGTTTTCCTTATCCCTTGTCTAAACAATTCACTGATTTCTCTCACTTAGAGTATCTCAAGTATAACTTTACATTATTTACTACTAGTATCTCAAGAATAGCTTTCCATTATTGACTGCTAAGTTACTCATTAATAGCAAGCCATTGTTTTCATATTAACAATACATATGTACATACCCGTGTGCACAAATATTAGCCGTTAACATTATATTTTTAGACTCTAAAGAGTAGCAGTATGAAACAATTTACATCTTAAATAACCATTTGCTGAATAGTTCTTTTATAAAGACTTCAGAATGTTAAAGTTACCTTTACGGTTATAAGGGCTGAGTGTAGAGAGGTATATGTTTACTCTGTTTAATAAGTATTTTGCATTCTGCACAGATAGCATTGTTTTCTGCAGTTGTACATCTCACCCTGAGTTCCCTTGATGCTCTGCCTGGTTTCAGTGTCTGCTCTCTAATTTTTATTTCATGTTATTTTTTCCTGTTCCGTCATGTTCTACTGCAGTGGCCTCTTAGCTGTATCCCTAATATATCAAGCACACTCCCAACATAGGGTCTTTGTGCTTGCTCTTTTCTTTGCTTGGGACACAGTCTCAAAAGAGAGCCATAGGCCTCCTTGCGTTGCCTCTTTCAGTATACAGTTCAAATATGACCTTTTAGGGAAATCTGCCCTGCAACCCTATATACAAAACTCTCTGTGCATGCATGTTCATGTGTACACACACACACACACACACACACACACACACAAACTCACATTTACTTTCGCCTCCTTTGTCTCTAAGTCACTTTTAACTTTTGGATATATTAAGTATTTATGTATGAGTTTATTCCTTTGTGTTCACTCCTAGAGTATAAATTCCATGAGAGAAGATAGTATTTGCTGTTTTGTTTACTGTTACATGTCTGATGCAAAAGAGTAGACTAGCTCATAGATGTCACATAATATTTAACTAATAAGAAAAAGTGGGACATAGTATGGTGTACTCATTCTTTACTCTGATGGTCAGCAACTGAAGCTGGAGATTGGATTGTAAATAGATACCAGTCATCAAAAAGCCAGGCATCCTTGAGAGTCTATCAACACAGAATAGTTCTTAGATTTTGGTATCTTCCCCTCAGCCATCTCAGCTACAAAAAAAAAAAAAAGTTCATTGCCAACGAAAGGCTGGGTAGCATTTCCTGACCATAGTTTCAGATAAAAGACTCCTCAGTAATAGCAGAAAATTTCCCCCATGTTTGTTCTGGGGCTGGATCCATTGCTCTGGCTGATTCTCGGCTGGATTCCTTCATTAAAATAGGCAGATCAACCAAGTTCAGGCAAACTTGCCTAATAAGTGAAGCCATCTTTAAAGTTTGCCACCTTGAGGTGAGGATGGATTTGTAAATTACTTTCCAGCTATCACATTTGTCACCAAAATCTTTGGGTGTCCTCTATCATCAGTCTCCAGGGGACATTTTAAACATTATAGAAGAGCAGCTATTTTGCTCTAAATTGCAAAATTTTAATTCTGTCAAGGATTCTATCTAATTTTGAGGATGTCTAAACCTAGTTCCTGATAATCATAACAGTTAAGAACCTCTACTTAGGTGTAATGTAGACCTAGGTGAAATGCAGATATTGCCATTGCCATGGGGGTAAACAGTTTAAAGCCCCTGAGAATAATTTAAGATGAACATAAGATTGCCAGAAAATTGACAGCAAGTCCACTGAATCTTCTGAAAAATCCCACTTCATGTTCAGTCCCACTTCAGTTAGGATTATTTCTCACTCTTAAACTTCAAAATCTTCCAAACGCCTGGCCTCTGGCAACAGGTGCTTCTACCATCCCAAGCTATTGAATGACAGCTAGCTTTTCCATAATGGTAATCTGGAAGAGGGTGAGAATGTTCACATACTCAAAAACAGTTCAACCTCTTATGCTCTTCCATGCTGCTACCTGGCCCTTATCACACCAATGACTCCATGAATGCCCTCTCTATTCAACCCCTACTCAAGCCTCTGCTCCAATCTTCCCTTCTCTTCTCTAATTTCCAGGACAATTCTTACCTAGTTAAAATTTTTGATAATGTTTAATTTTTAAAAATTCTAATAATGTCTGTTTCATAGCAGCTCCTTTTATTTATGTCATGGATTCAAAGTCATTATGAAAAATAAGAGAAAATATTCAAATAACAATGTTTGGCCCAGCTAGTGTGGCTCAGTGGTTGAGCGTTGACCTATTGAATCAGGAGGTCATGGTTCCATTCTTGGTCAAGGGATATATTCGGACTGCAGGCTTAATTCCCAGTGTGGAGCATGCAAGTGGCACCCAATCAATGATTACATTTTTATCATTGAGGTTTCTAATATATATATATATATATATATATATATATATATATATATATATATATATATTCAAATGACAATGTTTAGGTTTTTGGTTACATTAAGTCATTGAACTGATGATCCTGGGGCCATTAACTCCAGGCTTGTATTATCTGATTATTAAAAACCCTTATAATTTCAACTAAAAGAAAAATTAACTGAACTGTGTACTCTTTTTATCTGACTTACACCAGAGAAGCCAGATTGTACATGATACTTTTTGAGACCACCTGGAACAAAACACTACCTGAGATTTTTATCCCATCATTTTTGCTAGTTATTACAACATTAGCTCATGGATATTAAAAGAAAAGGTAAACAGATATACTTATTTAAGCCTAATCTGTGAATTTTGGCGATGGCCTTGGAATTGTGTTGCAATTCAGGTAAATGTAGGTTTAAGCAATTCTCATTCCTGAGAGATTGAATTCCTGAGTTGGTTGGATGCTAGAAGTGGGTTGTGTTTTTAGAAGAGAGCAATGTCTAAAAAATAACTAACCATCAAACATGTTATCCCTTGAGATGCCAGTTTATTATGTTTGTATGTGAGGGAGACATTGGGTTGTAGTTTTCTGAATTCTAATTCAGAAAGCAGTATTCAAGTAAATTATGCAAAACGGTACAATACCAAACTTGCAGAAATTCTGGGACACTTACATGTAGCATAAATGTCACCATGGGTTAGGAAAATTATTGGCAACAAACTTAATGCTAGAATATTAAGGACAATTCAAATAGTCCCTAATACCATGAGTGATGGACTACCATGAAGGTGAAGGAGATGCATGATTGTTTGAGGGGGAAATTTAATACAATAGAAGTCAGACCAAAAGAACAACTTAGGATGAGATCAAAGTTTTGGTGCTGGATCATATTGAAGCGGATGAGAAAAACAAAAAAACAACATTTGGAATAATGGGTTACAGTGGTATGCAGATCCATGCTTGGGGTTTTATATCATTCTAAGTGGAAGTGACCAAAAGCAATTCATAAACCAGGCAAGAATGTCTGAAACAGTGGCTCTTGGTAAAGAAACTTACTCACAGACTGCAGTGGATAGAAAAAGCATCTGAGCAAATTTTGTCAGAGTTGGCCTGGGAACCTGCTGTGTATAACTGCATGTTAGTCCATAAGTGGATCCTTCTAGATGTGAACGGTATTTTCTATCTCAAATTTGCACATCCGCTTATATTATTTCTTCTCAAAGTATTCCTTCGGAAGAAAACATATTCTTTTCTAATATGATCACTATCTACAGTAGGATGTTTCAGTATTCTCCTTTTAAAGAATAAATGTAAAAGCAGTTCAAGATAATCAATTAAATGTTTTAAAATAGATAACTGGGAGTGGTTATGGAAACAATCCTAACTTAAAAAGATGAAAGAGGAAGTATAATCTAAGTGAGTGCATAAGTAAGGAAGAGTGCATTTATATTGCATGTCTATTGTTGAGGAAAAAAAGTAAAGTTGTGACTTTTCCCCCCTGTTCAAATAGACTTCCATTTGAAAACTCAAAATTCCTTTATATTCCTATACTGAATGGTCAATGCTTTGTATGAGAGAATTCTTTTATTCAAAAATATAGTATTATTTGATATTCTGAAATTTCCCTTATGCTTTTAGGCAGATACCAGACATACTAAAATACTTGAGTTTTATAATAACTGACATTAAAGAAATCAGCACAGATTGTGTATCTAAAATGCATCCTCATTATTTTTGCTGTGAACAGAATCAGCTTTATAAACTTAGAGGCAGTTTCTTTAGGGCAATTATCCTGAATACATACAGTAAACTGCATTCACTTTCTACTTATGCTGCAAATAGTCAATACAGAACTACAATATAACAACATAATTCCTACACCTTAGTGCCCTTCAATCTCTTTTGTTTAGATTTTCTTAGGCCAAAATAATGTATATGCTTTATGTAAAAATCAAGGGTGCAATAACGGAAAACGCTTTTTGATGTTTTCTTTTATTTTATGGGGGGGAAAAAAACCCTAAATATTGGAATCCTCTAACTTACAAGCAGGTCATGCTCCAAACAGCCATTTTAAAGTAAAGTGGAAAGAAAGCACGTTCTTACAAAAAGAGCAGAGAAACATTATAGCTGACTTGAGAATTTAAAAAAGTGAAATTTTTGACCTACCAGGACTTATGACCAGAAATGTATACTTTCTCTGGAGAGCAAGGTTTCCTCTGTCTGCTCCTCCATTGTGCACTCCTGCTTCCTCTCATCATTAAGGTGGTTAAGCAAGATTGGGAGATAGATTGATAAGTAGGCTCTTTTCTTCAAGTAGATTCACAGCATAGATTGTTTCACCTGATTATGTTGAATATTCAACTCCCATGGGTCCAACTATTGATAGGTGCAATCAACTCTGATAAGGCTCAAAATCTACTCAATTGAGACGGAAAATAAATAAATGTAAATATGACAAGTTGGCAGATCGTAATAGAAATAGATCAGGGTGATATGGTATAGGGAGATTAGGTGAGGTCTTTAAATCAAGCAGTGAGGAAAGAACTTTCTCAGAGGATTGCATATAACCTTGAACCCAGAGGATAAGAAGGACTTGACTAAGTAGGGATGAAAGAAGTGTATTTGTGAAATTTAAAGACTGGTGACTCGATTGTAGGTACAAGTGATGAAGTGTATAATATCATGAAGGGGCACATTCTGCATTAATTTGCAAGCAGGATGTGGGATTTGGATTTTATTCTAAGTGCCCTGTGATACAAGTAAAGGTTTTAAGGTGAGTGATGCTAAGGTGATTATTTGAAAAGATCATACTTGCTGAAGTGAGCTCAGTAATAGCCTATTCCCTTTTCTAATATTTCCTTTGGGTTTTCCTTCCTTTTATCCTTTCTTCCTTCTTTACTGTGTTTCTCTTTTTATATATATATATTTATAAAAAAGGACTGATTCTAATTAAATTTGATAATGTGACTTATAAAAAAAGCTGGATAATTATATTTCTCAAATATAAAGCATTCCTTTAATACCTATGGAGTTCTGATCATTTAACAAATATATGTTGCCCTAGATGGTTTGGCTTAGTGGATAAAGGGTCAATTTTGGTCAAGGGCAGATGCCCGGGTTTCGGATTTGATCCCCTGTAGGGGTGTGCAGGAGGCAGCCAATCAATGATTCTTTCATCATTGATGTTTCTGTATCTTTCTCCCTTTTCCCTACCTCTCTGAAATCAATACAAATATATTTAAATATATATATTGTTCTATTAATTTAACAAATAGATATTGAATTATCTATATAAAGATTAGCATATGTACCAGGCATAGAGCAGTAAATATGAGACAAGGCTCTCTCTCCTCAGAGGAGTAAAATAGACAATAAAATAAAAATATAAAAAACACATAGTAAGATAGTGATAAATGTAGGAAGAATAAGCAAACAGAGATCACAGATATGGAATGTTGTCTGATGGGAGAAAAGTTTCAATTTCATAAAGGGTCATCAAAAGGCCACATTGAAAAGATAATGTTTAAATAGGAACTGAAGGCTGAGGAAGTATGCGTCGTGTAAACTAAAGACAAGAGATGCAGGCAGAAAACATAAAAAAAGTACACAGCCCTGATCTAGAAGCATGATTGCTGTGCGTTTTAAGAAGAATAAGAAGGCAGCACAAGTAATCTCAGGACCACGTCCTATAAAATCTTAAAGAGCACTGTAGAAATTTTGTTGTTGTTTTTTTTTTTAAAGAATATTTTATTGATTTTTTACAGAGAGGAAGGGAGAGAGATAGTTAGAAACATCGATGAGAGAGAAAGAGAGACATCAATCAGCCACCTCCTGCATGCCCCCTACTGGGGATTGTGCCTACAATCAAGATACATGCTCTTGACTGGAATCAAACCTGGGACCTTTCAGTCCCCAGGCCGACGCTCTACCCACTGAGCCAAACCTGTTTAGGAAGGAATTTTGTTTTTATATTGAGAATATGGAAAAGTTTTGGAAAGTTTTGATCAGAAATAGTGATAAAATCTACACTAATTATAGCAAGATCACTCTGGCACTTTGTGAAAATAAAGATAAGAGAAGGACAGAGGCCAGAGTAGAGATCATTTGGGAGGTATCAAATAATAAAGGCAAAAGACAGAGGTTGCTTTCACAAAGTTGTAGTTTATGAAGACCTATCAGATTCTACATACACAGTGAAAAGCTTTCATAGAATTAGTAAAGGATTTGGATGTTGGATGTGAGAAAAATGAAACAATCCATCATGATTCTGATTTTTGGCCTAAGTTAAAACAGGAAGGAAAAAGTTCACTTAAATGAGACAAGCTGAGTTGTATTTATTCAGAAAAAGAAGTGGAGGTAGATTAAGAATTTTGGTTTTAAACGTATACAGTTTTGAATGATTATTAGATTCCAAGTGGAGATACTAAATGTGAATGACCAAAAGAGAAGTTGCTCTACAGATAGTATTTGCAGTCATCATGGAAGTTGAGGTCAATAAGAAAGTAAATGTAGAGTAAAATCTTTTCAGAAATAGATCCTTGGGACATCTTAAAATTTCATATTCTGAAGATAAATGCAACTTTTGCAAATAAGATGGGAAATAATTTGATCCAAAGGAAACAATATTTTGGAATAAAAGCCAGAAGGACATATTACAGTGTCATTTGCTATGCTAAGTCAAGAATAATAATTGACAACTAGATATTGTGACCTAGACAAGGACATTTTAAGGGAATGTTAGAATTAAAATAATTCTTGAAGATGATTCAACAGGAAATCAGAAGAGACAATTGAAAACATTGACTAGAGACATCTCATTTGAAGTACATTGTTCTACCTAAAATAGAAGAGGAGAACCTGGGAAAGACAAAGAGATTTTAAGAGACAATTTTTTTTTTGTTTTAGTTTATAATGAAAATAGTCACAATTTGTGATCTAAGGAACTATCTGTGAGACAATCATAGAGAAGACAAGAACAGAAGAAGAAGAAAGCTAAAGTAACGACCATGAGACAGTATGTGAGGGAAGAAGTTGTCCCTGCCTTTTATCCTTCCCAGGCTAGCAATACATGGGTTAACACTGAGGATGCTGAAAAGTGACAGTGAGCTGAGCTCCTAGTCCGACACTCAGTCACACTGTGAATGCCAGATACTGTACAAATGTATTCAATGAGTTAGATGATTTTACCAAGATGTAAGCTAATGCAATTCAATGTTCTGAGCATGTTTAAGGTAGACTAGGCTAAATTATGATATCTGCTAAGTTAGGGATATTAAATACATTTTTTACTTATGTATGATATTTTCAACTTATGATGAGTTTATAGAGACATAACCCTAGTGGCAAACCAGATGCATCTGTAAAATGTCTCATAAATAAACATATTCTCCAGTAAGGATAAAAAAATAAGCAAAAATGAAAGCAATAAAAAGATAATAGATAATTATCTAAAATTATCTAAAAAGATAATAGAAACTAAAATTATTTATAAAAGACTGAGAAAGATTTAAAATAAAATCTATAATAATTTTATTCACTATTGGGAAAACACTTAAATTGCATTAATTGGAAAACTTTCTGGTCACTACACTGAGACAATAAAGCATCTCATTTTGTAGACATGTTAATTAAGATATTATAGACAATTAGCACATTGAAAAGTAGCTGACATAGCCAATGACATTAGTAGCATCTAGTTGAACATATGTATAAGGTCAATAATCCCCAAAGTATAAATATGATGACTCATGAAGTGGCCTTATCATGGGCTTAGCAAGTACACTAATTTTGACCTACCACTGAACCTCCAACATATCCTTAATGATCAGTTTAAATACTTCTAAAATTATGCAGAGTTAATTAGTCTTTAATAACTATTTTCAGAGTAACAGGTCATTGCACCAATTTTGGATGATTAGCTTAAGGAAATAACCCCTTTGAGAATAACAACATAGTGATTTTATAAATAGATAAGTGTAGATTTTATTCAGAAGCCTGATGAGAAATAGCATCATATGATATTTTTCTTAGGTATTGGATACATCTTTAAGTAGGTAAGATTACACTATTACCATTTTATGTATTTTTCCCCAGAGTTAAACTTCCAGTGGTATTGTTTATGGCAATTTAAGTATATCCTGGTCTCCAACATCTCTGCCCAGTGGTCCATTTTCACAAAGTTATTCAAACAGAGTTTCAAGAAAAACTATCTTGTTTTTATTTTTTCTTCTCTTTTTCTTTTTCATGTTTCCAAAATGATGTGGTTAAATCAGCTGTGGTTAAAAAGAAATAAGGAATGCATTCTAAAACTAATGACTGATTTTAAATACTTTAACTCTATAAATACTGTCCAGAATCTTAGGTGAAAGTTTAACTTCATTGAGTCTAATTGATCTTTCTTTTTTTCTTCCCTCATTCTCCCCAAGACTGATAGTGTAATTTATCCAATTTTTTAAAAAATGCTGTTTCATAACTTATTGTTTTAATTCATAAAAATATAATCTCTCTAGCTCAGCAGGCATGGCTCAGTGGACTGAGTGTTGTCTCATGTACAATGAGGTCACCAGTTGGTTTCCTGATAAAGCACATGCCTGTGTTACAGGCTCCATTCCCAGTAAATCGATGTTTCTATTTTTTCCTCTCGCTTCTTCTATCTCTAAAGTGAATATAACATATTTAAAAATATGTACTCGATTAAGTATATTTATTTCATAAAATAAACATATATGATCAGTATCAATTAGCTATTGCTAATTTCTTTATATTTTTATATTCTAATTCTTTCCTCATTTTACAAAAATAGTTACACTTGGGTTCTATATTAGCTTCCTAGTGCTACTGTAATAAAGTACCACAAACTGGTTGACTAAAGAACAACAGAAAAATTTTTCCTCACAATTATGGACATTAGAAATCCAAAAAAGTGGCCACAGGGCCATGTTTCATCTGAAAACTGTAGGGGAGACTATATTTTTGCTTCTACCTAACTTGTTTATCTTCCTCTACCCTTCTTTTCAATGTCCTGTAGTTTTTTTCTAGTACAAGTCTTAAAGCTACTGTGCATAATGTCTTATTTCTCTTGTGTTGTTGCCCCACCCCCTCAGAGAAATCCTTAACCACCAAATGATAACTTTGGTCTTATATCTGGAAAAAGTCTCAAAGCCCAGTTTCAGAGCTCTATAACAAATCAATTTTCTATAGAAAATTAATCCCATTTGCAAACCTACCAGAATAATGTGGATTTTGGTTGTTAGGCCGCAGCTGGATGAGAAATCCCATTCAGAGGCCTAGCTTGGAATGACAATGTGGATTGCAGCTCAGAGTAAGGAATCTGTGGAAGTGTAACAAACCCTGAAAGAAATAAAAACATATTAGGGGCTGAAACTGGTTTGGCTCAGTGGATAGAGCATGGGACTGCAGATTGAAAGGTCCCAGGTTTGATTCTGGTCAAGGGCATGTACCTTGGTTTTGGGCACATCCCCAGTAGGGGGCATGCAGGAGACAGTTGATCAATGTTTCTCTCTCATCAATGTTTCTAATTCTCTATCCCTCTCCCTTCCTCTCTGTAAAAAAATCAATGAAATATATTTTTTTAAAAACATATTAGGGAACCCTGAGCAGTATTGGCAGGTTTCTACTGCCTTTTTAAGTTCCATTTCTCTTTAGCAGGAGATCTCATTTGTAAAAAGAATCCTTTATTTAAACATAATAAAATGTATCATTAAATTGGGGAAAGACTCACTTGGTTTTGCCTAATACAGTTCTGTGTAAGGAATCATTGCTATGAAGTAATTTGAAAACAAATTTTGGCTTACCATCTTAAACTACAACTTGAAATAAAGAAATAATAAAGATCTGTTCTTAAACTATGCAGTTTTTTTTTTCATATAATGGAAATTAAGTGAGCATGTTTACTAACATAGCTTTAGGATGACCCATGTCTTCAATTAAGGAAAAAATGCAACTTATTAATTCTATAGCTCTCTGACAAATCTACTATTTCCATAAACAAATATTGTATTAAGATCCCTAATTCTTAAAATAAAAGTTCAAGTGCTGTATTTCTTTAAAAGTTTACTATATATTCTTGTAAGGAGAGACATTTCTACTACATCGTGACAAAAGGATCACTCGTGCCAGATAATTTGAAAAGGATCTTAGTTGCCCTTTTGAAGAAATTTCCTAAACAATTCCTTCTTTCATTCCAGTTATGATACACTGCACAGCTGTTCCGTGAGGAAGTGCTTCACAAGGCCCAAATTCGACAGCAGCAAATTAATCTACATCAGATAGTGTACTGCGTCCTACACCTCTCACATAAAAATGTCTCATGGTATTCTAAATACAATGAATTGATTTTTAAATATTTGTGCAAAATTTTATTTCGAAACCTAACAAATAAACCATATGAGACGGTGACTGATGAATATTTACGTTTAGGTCTTTTGCAGAGCAGAGAATATTTTACACACAGTTACCATGGCTCCCACTCTGCCAGGTATTGAAGCTGTTAATACTGTTCTGCTATATCACCATCCTCTTCCACACCTGCTTCCTCCACTTCATCACTGTCACATTGAATCTGTTCAGCGCAGTTATTGTCACATTATGGAATGTCCTTTTTTTTCATGAAGTAGAATAAAAATTATGAGCCAGATTCTCATTGAAAGAATAGTACAACTCTTAATCATCAACAACTTTAACACCGAGAAAAACATATAATAGCATTTCATTTTCAGGAATTACAGGAACACAAAAACAGTTTTAAAAAGGGTGCTCTGCTTGCCACTTCTATTGTTTAATGATTTTTGTAGTGTCAGTCTCTCTTTGCTATCAATCTCCCTGCCCTTTCTCCTGCCCCCTGCAGTGCTATTATTTCTAGTCTATGGAAAAAGTAGGAATTAGAATGATCTGAATTGACCTCATTTTCTGCTTTCAATCATACCTCAGTTGAGAAATAAGTTTAAAGAGATATTCTATTGTACAGCATGTAACCTCTTAATGTCTGAGAATTTGGATATCTTTCAAGAATTTTGGTATAAAATATCCATGGTTTGAATCACATATTTGAGCACATTAATATTCTTAAAATAGTCAAAAAAACAATAAAAAAAACCTTCTGGTGGGCTTTCCCTTTACATTCCTTATTCTCCTCAACCTTGTGTTTCCTTAGAGATTGACTTCCCATCATTGGGTTTAATATACATTCATTCCTCCTAAAGTGTAAATTCCATAGATCATAAAATACTGTACCTCTTTCCAAACAGAGATGGACATAGCCCAGTGCTCCCTTTTAGCTTTACTCATGTTTTAGACTGTTTGACCTCT
Organism: Lasiurus borealis; assembly: GCA_004026805.1. NCBI lineage: Eukaryota > Metazoa > Chordata > Mammalia > Chiroptera > Vespertilionidae > Lasiurus > Lasiurus borealis. The sequence continues at coordinate 15,575 of PVJN01001556.1, forward strand.
GTTTGTACAATTTCTGCTTGAAGGTTATTAGGGCAATGCTTTATTGCTTAACACATTTCAGCAAGTGCTAACGGCAGTCCACAGATACTCCAGTGTATCTGCACAGCTTTCTAAACCAGTTTCACAAAACTGAAGAATCGCCCTCCTTTTAATAGTTGTTTCTTTCTCTATTTCTTGACTTCCTCCACAAGTCTGACCCTTCATCTTCTGTGGCACTTTCTGTCTGTGCCACCGGCATAGGACACACATCTGCTTGGTCTAGAGCTTGGTTTGAATTTACAACATTAAGACTGTTTTCCTCTTCATGATCTATGAAACCAAACTAAAATGATGTCCTGTAACTAGGATCTGTAAGTTGTATTGTCTGCCAGCATTGACTGCCAGTTGTTTTGTACTTGTATTCCGGTTGCAATTGAGTTTGTGGAGGCACATTGAGGGTTAGGGGCAGATGAGGAGTTCCAAGGTTAGGGTAGTCCAAGTAGCAGTAATGTGCCTGCTGATCAAGTCATCATGAGAACTCTTGTACAAGCTGATGTTGAGCATCCCAGAGAAGCAAGAAGTTTTGTCGTAATGTTGGTACTTCTCCACCATCCCCTTACCTTCCATAATGCATTTCTCTAAATAAATCTCATGCATGTATAAGCCTGTCTTGATTACTATTTCTCAGAAGATCCAAACTGACACAGTGAGGATACCAAATTTATGTACAATACCATTTTCTCAGAATTATTGCTGTTGCTACAATATTACAATGTGTCAAAATCAAAATAAATGATGACAAAATAGGGTTTTTATGAAGAATGCAAGAAATCTACCAATGTAATCTATTTCAGCAACAAAGAGTTACAGTATGCTTATTTCAATACATAATGAAAATGCATTTGATAAAATTCTGAAACCATCCTATCCAATAAAAGAGAAACACGAAAATTGACTGTATCTCCGCTACACCCACAAGCCATGCCCACAAGCCAATCAGGAGTGAGTATGCAAATTAGCCCAACCAAGATGGCAGTTAATTTGTATATGCTGGTGTAGAGCGAAGAATAAAGACAGCCTAGAAGGAAGCCAAGTGCTGCAGAAGGGTGGGAAGCTGTGGAGAAGCAAGCTAGTGGGGTGGTGGAGAAGGAAGGGAAGCAGGTGAGCAGCAGAGACCACGGCAGGAAGCCCTATTGCAGGAATCTATTTTCTAATAAGGACATAGACTCTAAAGAGATTACATAAATATAATAAAATCTATTTACTTAAAGACAACAGTAAAACTTATTCTAAAAAGCCAAGCTCTGAAAGGAATCCTATTAAAAATATAAACTAGTCTTGGATGGCTATCATGTCTATTAATATGTGTGTGTGTTTCAGAATTGGTTGATAGGAGATCTCTACAGAGTTAGCTAAGTGATATAATATATATTATTGGCTTTTGGTATGACATGGTAATTGTGTAGATTATCATTATTCTTACATTCTTCTTGAGGTCATGTGAAATATTAAGAAAAATAAAGAAAATTGTATTCTCCATGTTCATTGAAACTCAGAATTAGATGTGACTTTCAGCTTCTAGACTACGAAGGTTACTGAAATCCCTGAGTCTGTGCAGGTGACATGCAAGAATAAGTGTGAAGGTTATTTAGTTGGCCCAGAGATGGCAGATTGCAGGATGTACTGCAAAAATATACTTCCCACAGATAAAGAAATCATCCTGGGGGGTAAACACTATATCTCTTGTTTCCAATAACCAGATGTGTAACTTTAATGGATTGCAACCAGATAGATTATGTTCACAGAGAGATGCAGAGAAGAGGCATGGGGAGTGGAGAGCATCAAGGGACCTCAGCAGATAAGGATTTCCAATGTCAGGAGAGTACTGTCCTGAATTTAATATGCTTGCCATGAATTGCAGAATTTTATTTTGCAGTGGTTTTTGATAAAACTGAGAAGTTTGGAGTTGTCAGAAAAAGTTTTCTAGGTTTCACTTTGTACAAGGAAACACTAAAGTAGATATTCAAAGAGCACACAGAGAAGATTTGTTGTAGGAAGCTCTCCTGAGGTCAGAAGAATAATTAAGCATGTTGTACTTTGACCTCTCCATTTATAACAGGAAATAACTGCAAACAAATCCTATATAATAAAAGGCTACTATGCAAATCGACCAAATAGCAGACTGTTTGCTATGATATGCATTGACCAAGAGGGGGCAGGCACTCAATGCATATAATAAAAGGCTACTATGCAAATCGACCAAATAGCAGACTGTTGCTATGATATGCATTGACCAAGAGGGGGCAGGCACTCAATGCAGGAGCTGCCTCCTGGTGGTCAGTGCACTCCCACAGAGGGAACACCACTCAGCCAGAAGCCAGGATCATAGCAGGCCAATGCAATGGCAGTGGCAGGAGCCTCTCACACCACTGAGGTAGCACTAAGGATGTCAGACTGCCTGCTTAGGCCACTCCCCTAAGCTGGCAGTTGGACATCTCCTGAGGGCTCTCAGACTGCAAAAGGGAGCAGACTGGGCTCTAGGAAATGTTAGACCATTGCCATGGTATTATTAGTAGAATAACTCATAAGAAGTGAAACAAAACGTGTGTATTGTCAAAGAATTGTTTAAATTCAAATGACTTTTTACAGCAAGCGGTAAGCAAATATTGTCATGAATTAATAAACATGCACAGACTAAAGTTTGCAAGCACTTATATGACTGACCCAAGATTACAAAGAGAAGTATAAAAATTCAGGGAAGAAATAATGAAAAAATATGAAGACATAGCCGAGACCGGTTTGGCTCAGTGGATAGTGTCGGCCTGGGGACTGAAGGGTCCCAGGTTCAATTCTGGTCAAGGCCATGTACACTGGTTGTGGTTGCGGGCACATCCCCAGTAGGGGGCATGCAAAAGGCGGCTGATCAATATCTCTCTCTCATCAATGTTTCTGGCTTTCTATCTCTTTCCCTTCCTCTCTGTGAAAAATCAATATAATATATTTTTTAAAAAATAAGAAAAAATATGAAGACATAAAACATGAAGAGATATCAAGAGATCCCCAGCCCAGGGGCTTAGTTGGTTGGAGCATCATCCCAGTACACAAAAAAGGTTGCTGGTCTTATCCTAAGTCAGGGTGTATTTGGGGGAACCAATTAATGTTTCTCTATCTCCCTTCATTTCTCTCTAAAATCCATAAAAATATATCTTTGGGTGAGGATTAAAAAAAAAAAAGAAGAAGAAATATCAGTGGAGATCCATCAAAGGAAATACAGTAGTGACTTAGTGAATAGAAATGAGAAAACTGACTCATATACAATCAAATTTAATTTAGAAAAAAAATTTAATGGAAATATAGTTTAAGAGGCTTGAGGGATAGCACATTTTTTTTTATTTTGTTCGTCAGAGTACAAACAGATAATTCATATGGAGAACAATGTCATATATATAGTTAAAAAAGAGTTGGATTTTAGGTAAAAAATTTTGCTTCTGAGAATTTATCATGAAGCTATACTTGTTTATGCACACTAGTCTTTTATAACCTTCTTTGTAATGGTAAAGTGGAAGACCAAAAAGATTAAATAGATTCAATAAAATTTTATACATCCAAACAGAATAAAATTTACAACTCTCAAAAATATTGACAAATGTCTCTATGGCCTGAAATAGAAATGTTTTTACATATATTTTAAGTGAAAGAGAAAGTAATGTGATGCACTGTATATTTAATTTATCTTAGTTAGAAAATAATGGGGGATCAGAATCCCTATATGTGTTTACTTGTACATATATAATGAAACTGTGGACAGATTGATAAGAATCCATGATAGCATGGAGAGAGATATTTGGTAGAAATATGATAAAATAAATATTTATTATTTATTGTTTTTAACTTTTAATTTTGATTCAGATGACTGTATTCTATAATTTAAAAGAAGCTACCAAATTTCAAAGCTAACAAATAAAATACAAAAGTGATAGTTTAAGCAATAGGGTGACATAATCTAAATTATGAATACAGACTTTATTGACTTTATGGGAATAATTAATCTGAAATAAACTGGATGAATTTGGGATACTTCTTGAGGGAGGAATTTTGAATGATTTCATTCATATATCCCTTTAACAAAAATATCTTAGTACTTGATACATGTCAAGACTGTTTAGAACCTGGCTTGGTAGCTTATTTGGTTAGTGTCAAGGCCCAAAGGTTGCGGATTTGACCCCAATTCAGGGCACGTGCAGGAAGCTACTAGTGAATGCATAGATGTCCTCTCTCTCTCTCTAAATATTAATAAATAAAATAAAGACTATTTAAAGGCATTGGTTATTAAATGTCAGCAGTGATATGGAAAGGCAAAAAAATCAAGGATGACTTTAAAGACACATACATAGACTAAAAGAATAGAAGTGCCATATGCTGATGTTGATACAAGAAGAAAACTTAGGAGGGAGTTCCAATTTGCATATTTCCTTAGTAATGCCTTTTTGGCATTTAGGTGGAAATGTTAAGTGAAAAGTTGTATATATTTGTACTTGATTATTTTTTCATCTGTTTGAATTCTCAGACACTTGTTTCCAAAAAGATGGTGAGACAATTATGTCTCTCTTTAGGAAACCACAATGTATTTAAATGGTAGCTCTACCACTAATTGAACTATAAACATAATTCAACCCTAATTAAAATCGTAGAGGGTTTATTAGTGGAATTTTAAAAGGTTATCCCAAACCTAATAGATAAAGAAAAATATGTAAAAATGGCTAAGACATCCTAAAAAAATAAAATGAGAATTCTTATCATAACTGATATCAGAATGTTATAAAATTATACCTTTTACTCTGATGATACAAATTACACTCTAAGATTGGTACAAATGATCAAAAAGTGATTGCATTGTAATGTTCAAAGAATGTGAATTTTGAGAGAATCAGGCTGTGAGCAGTCTAAGCAATTATCTTTTTTTCTGAAACCATTTCTTTCTCTTTGCATGATAAACTGCTTTCTCTGGGAAAATACCTAGCCTCCTGGCAGTACACATCTTGCTTTGGCTGATGCTACCTGCTGTGTGGAGGGCATACCGGTACCATTGTTTCAGGTCTCTCATTGCAAGAGCTACTGGCATTGGGCATGAATTTTGTAGTCCCTCAGTGTTGCTACTTCACAATACTGGGTATCAACACATACAGAATTGATTTCAAATGATGTGTGACACATCTGCTTCATGGTTCACTTTTGGTCTCCAAATTATATGTTATAGTTTAGAAGATATTAGTAACCTGTCCTATTTGTCTCATTCATTATCTGGTCCTTTCTGCAGTACATTTTCACAGAAATTCCAGAACTGTGGTCTGTACATACAATTCTTCAGTAAACTATATGCTTTAAATATTACATTCATTAATTTTTAAATTTTTGAGGAAATATCTGTGTTCAGACTACCATGTCAATGGCATTTTCCCCATATCTTACCTAATAATAGACAAACATGTAAATTGACCATACTTCCATTACACCCATAGCCAATCAGAGTGAGTATGCAAATCAACCCAACAAAGATGGCAGTTAATTTGCATACATAGGCACCCAGCTCCTGGGTTTTGGGAACATCCTAGCACCTAGGTCACTCTGAGGTAGGCCCTGCAAAGGGCTCTGAGCAGCCTGGGAAGGGCCTGAGCCAAGGGACTCCTGGGCAGGGCCAAGCCTGCAATCAGAGATGAGGGGAGAGGGGCAGAGCCTTGATTGAAAGAAGCAGGGGCACAGCCGGTGATCCAATGATATTGGCAATTGATGTGAACTACAGAGGAAACACCTTTTCTGACTGCTCATTGGCTAAGCTCCCTGTATGCCACTCGTAATATTCTTAGTAACTTGGGTAATAAGAATCTAAAAAGGTGATCTAGGGTTTTTTCACCACACTCCTGGAGGAAAAAAATGAAGGTTCGCTGCTGGAGTGGCTAAGAAATGTCATATCCTGCCCTAGCAGGTTTGGCTCAGTGGATAATGCCTAGGCTTGCTGACCACAGGGACTGATTTCAATTCTGATCAAGAGCATGTACCTAGGTTATAGGCACCTCCCTGGCCGGGGCTCAGATTAGGGCTCATGCAGGAGGCAACCAATCAAAGTGTTCCTCTCACTTTGATGTTTCTCTCTGTCTTTCCCTTTTTCTTCCACATTCTCTAAAAGTCAATGGAAACATATTCTCAGATGAAGATAAAAAAAAAAGAAAGAAATGTCATATCCTATGAAAAACACATCTTGAAAATAGCTAAAGAAAGGTGTCATTTTTTCATGGTGAAGGGACTGGAGTCCATGTTGATGAAAACACCTTGGTGGCTGTGGTAACTGGCAGTGGCTGTGGCTGATGCAATGGGGTGATGGGGCTGGTGCCTTCCCTTGATCAGCCTGGTCATCTCACACAAAGGGAAGCCAAACTGCAGCATAGGCCTGCTCCCCGTGGAGAGAGGGCCTAAGCCATCAGTAGGACATCCCCTGAGGACTCCCAGTATGTGAGAGGGGACAGGTTGGGTTGAGTAACACCCCCTCCAGTGCATAAATTCTGTGCACCAGGCCCCTAGCCTACCTAATAAAAGAGTAACATGCTAATTGACCATACCTTCTTGATGCCCACCAGTCAACCAGGAGTGAGTATGCAAATTAACCCAACAAAGATGACTTAATTTGTATACACAGGCACCCAGCCACCAGGGAAGGGGTGGGCCATTTGGGTCATTGCCATGGCGACTACACAGGCTATCCATACCACCCCAGCTGCTCTGGGCCTCTGGGCAACATGGAAAGGCAGAAAGGTAGCTCTGGACCAGAGCACAAACTGCTCTGACCAGAGCAAAGGCAGTGCCAGTAGCCAGGGGAATGAAGGCCCATTCTTGCATGAATCTTCATTGTGCATCAGGCCACTAGTGTGTATGTGTGTGTGTGTGTGTGTGTGTGTGTGTGTGTATGTGTGTATGTGTGTGTGTGTGTGTGTGTGTGTGTGTTGAAAAAATGAAACAAAACAAAAAAACCACACAAACACCTAAATCTTATAATTTTGTCTGATTTTTATTATGCTATTTTAATTCCTTTGAAAGAAGGTGCACAATAACTTGCATAGATAAATACATTGATAAATTGTCTTTGATATTAGTTTTTCATAAATATTAGGACTCTTAAAATTAAATCTTTTATTATGGATCATAACATGTTTACATAAATTTAATGAGCATATTATTAAACTAGCATAACTCACAGTCTTTAATACTGCAAACTCTTCAGAATCCCCAAGTTCCCATGGCCCCCTTTCAAATCATAATCTCCTAACATTTTCCTGGGTTTTATTATAAACACTTTCTGCATATATTTATGCTATCAACTCCCTTTGTATCTCTAGCTATGATTTGGGGGGGGGGGGCAATTTCTTAACTTTTTACCAGTGGAAATGCACATTACATTTCTTGTAATGTGGATCTGCTGAAGAAGATCCCTGTGAACTTGATTATCTGGAAAATAAATTCAATTTGTTGGTGTTTTTGAGGTATATTCTTCCATGTTATATAATTCTAAATTCTCATTTGTTTGTTTTTTTATTGTTCGGTTGAGAACAAAACTCCTTTCTGATTTAAATTTCCAAAGTAGAAAGTGGTCCTCTCTAGGACTTTGGAATGTTAATGAGAAAATTAGAACTTTTCCTTCACCAGACGTAAGGATAAAATTTTAACATCACACAGCCAAACGTCCTGTTAGCAGAACAGTGGGAGATTTCTCCCTGTTTTTCAGAATGATTTATCTGAGTAACCCAGAGTCCTCTCCCAGCCTTCAGAGTCCTTGGACTCTAGAGGGCAGGAGTGAGGAGTCTGTCCCTGAACCCCTAGAATACCTTCTCTCAGTACTACTACTTCACTCTCCGTCTTTGCTTTTCTTTTTCTGAAAGCCTGGAGTTTCTCTGATAGATTTTTCTCCCCTCTGCTGTTCTGCCCAGATATATCTGAGCCTGGCTACCTTGAATTTGATGGATAGAGCCTCTTAACTCAGGAGACCACCCATAGCTCTCTTCCTCTGCTCCAGCTTTTAGTGTTTCCACTGAACATTTTGTAAACATCTATGATAAAGAGTCAGCAAGTGGGTCTGGATTCACTTTGTATCTGAGATTATTTGGGATTTGAGCCTGTATGCCATCCCAGGAGCAGAGAGTAAAAGTTCCTCTGCTTTCACCTTCCTTCATTAGAATGGCCTCCAGTAATCTAACCATTGTCCTACCATTTATATAGGAAGCTCCAGCATGAAGAACTGGAATATATTCCCTTTAGCTTTCTTTGAGTCTTCAAATTTCTCATCATCTTTAAGAAAACTAAAATATTATAGCTTACTCAGATTGTTTTGTTTGTTATTGTGAACACACGGTCTTTTTGCAAATGCCCATCGTCAAACTGGAAGCAGGACATGTTCTCAGTTATTTTAAATTTAGTTTATTTGTTGTTATGTTTGTATCTTTACAATATTTTTAGAATTCACTAGACAGAGTCAACTTTAAGTGAGCTACATGTATTCATAATATAAAAATGGAAATGCTGTTTCCAACACTAACTTCTTGAGGGAATTTGTTATTGCAAACATTATAAGCAAAGCGATGAGTGAGAAAAATGATAGTCCTCTCAAAACAGCAGTAGGCTGTCTTCACTGTCAAGCACTTCCATCGCAATGGTCTTTTCCAACCGCAATAAAATATATTTGGGGAGAGATAAATGATCTCTCTAGACTGAGTCTCAAGGAAGCATCTGCTTTCGTATTTTGGAATCTTACAGAAAAGGCAATGGTTGTAATCTGACTCTACAGGGTATTTTTAGATCACTTGATATCTTATTATCTCATCTTAATTTCTAATTAGCTACACCTAGATTATTTTATTAACTTGCTTTCTAGTTTAACTTGTTTAATTGTCTTCTTTATTGGATATCCTTCCACAAACATAATGAACAACTAAAAACACTACATGCATCATATTAATTTTCTTAAAGAAATGAATGCCAATAAACTGCCAAACACATCACAAAAACTCCAATGTTAATAATATTATCACTAACACTATTTTACAGGTAAAGAGATCACATAGAGACATAAGAACTTGTCCACTGCCAAAAAGCTCATAAGATACTAAGTTCATTTTTTACTTCTCTCTGAAACCTAAAAATTTAACCAATGTATTATTTTCCCCATTCATAGAAATATTAGAGGATATAAACTATTGTCTAATTAAATTTTAAAGGAAATGGTAAATGTTGCCTTCACTTCATTTCCTTCATTATAGAAACCTAACTTTACGAGAGTTTAGACTAATTTTGGTTTGATATTTTAATTAAAGAACTTGAATTTTACTTGCTGTGAATATTTATTTTAGAAGTCCAAGAGCAAGAATGGTTCAGTATTATTTATAAGCTAATGGGAAGTCCAGTCCAGTATTAAAAGCAACAGGATCTAAAGAGTAGTTTTTACATGTTGAAAGTGATGGGGGTATGGCAGTAGGGGTAAATTTAGTAGCCAAAATTATATTCAATAGGTGTTCATCAAACTCCTGACCTAGATATTTAAATAGTAACAATCATAATTAATATGTACTCCCTACTTGTCAAGTGCTAGATGTTATTTTACTTATTGATCACTACCAATTTTAAGATTTTTCAATATTGGAGAGGCTCTCTTGGGATATACTATGGAAAGACACTATTTTTTATACAAACTTCCAGTTATAAAAGGACAAAAATGTATGAATAATAAGTATTCTAAAATTTGAAGCCATCTACTCTATATCTGTGCTTATGCAACAACAGAAAATCAATGTCATTCATTGAACTTTGCAGAGATTTGGATCTGTTGAGGTCACATGCAGAGCTGTGTTACTGAATGCAGGAACTTTTCCTTTGAGGAAGAGCAAGATGAATTTGGAGAATGATCCCATCTTGAGCTGCAAGATTCTTCTTTCAAACTCTAATTTACAACACTGCATATAATAGACATTCAAACAAATATATTGAATTGGTAAATAAAAACTAATCCTAGGATACACAGTAAAATGTGATTGCTAATATAAAAAATACATTACTTGAACTAGATATGTTATAGAGTAAAATGTATAATGCTATGTTTTGAAGTTATGAGATTGGCACTTTAAAATCCAGTTTTTTATCAGCTCTTAATTAAACTTGTGTAAGTAATTAACCTCTGTATGACCAAGTTCACTCATCTGTAAAACAGATATGATAATTATTATCACCTTCCTTGTGAGCATAGGGTGAAAACTAATGAGGTAATTTCTAAGAACACGTTTCTTAAAAGGTTATTTTATATCTATAACAGCTTAATGTTCCAGGCTATGTGTTTTATTTTCAAAACTTACATTCAAAATCCAATTTAAAAATATATATTTTTTAAAATTGTGATGGTGATCAATTATCACTAATGGAGACTTAGTTGTTGAAAATCAGTGAAAATATTGACTAACATTTCTTCAGTGTTTTGTATGTGTATTTTAACTGAATGTTCTTCGGAGGAAAGTAGAGTTGTTTTCTAAAAATTCCAAATTTCACCATTTTCGTATTACTCTTTTGACTCAATAGTTAGAGGACAAAGGTTGCTGTAATCTGTCTAGAAAGGGGGGTTAGTAAGATGCTCATCCTGTAACACTTTGTTTTGGGTGACTGTCTTGTGCATTGTAGGATATTCAACAGCATCCTTTGTCCTTATCCAACGCGCTCCCCCCCCCCCCATTGCTGACTTTCAGAAATGATCGCAGACATTAGCAAGTGTTCCCTGCAGGACAAGGTTGTATCCAGTTGCTAACCATCACTAGAGGGGAATTAAAGAGGCGAACGTCCTGTTCCAACTGTGTGTTAACAGTCTTAGCACTGAGGGAAATGCACATGCGCGTACACACATACACACACACCCCACCTAGTTTGCCTGGTATGGTTCTGGTTTATAGTTGATTTTCTAGCATGGGGTCTCATTACCATTGGTACTAGATTTTCAATTTTATAACAGAGTATCTTTATTAACCTATGTAATAAACATCTTAAGAAATTTATTGACTTACAACTTGTCCTCCCAGTTTCTTTTTTTTTTTATTTACAGTGTCTATTATGTGGGTACAGTAAACAAAAATTTGCCTTTCAGACATTGTTAATTTGAAAGACATATCCAATTTTTTTTTACTCTCCACTTTCCTGAGTCAATATAAGGAATGCTTCCCTTCTAAGGCCAGTGCAGTATGCTGAGCAGTATAGAGAGGAGGGGCAAGCACTGCTAACAATTCCTTCATAATATCACACAGTTGGGATAATGCTACTGCTAGGCCAGTCACTGTGTCCCAGCTAGTCATGCTTTGGCTGATGCATGAAGCCTAAAGGTGGCCAATCAGTGGGGATTGATATGAAAAGTGGGAAGTCATAAATTGGCTCTATAGGAAATCTGTGCAGAAAATAGAAACTAAGGAATCCAACCTCTGGACATTCTTGCTATAGTTGTTTTTTTAATTTATTTTATAGTGAAAATATACAATAATTAATTTATATATTTTCAAACAGGGTTTTGATTTCAGAGAGAAGGAAAGAAAGCTATAAACATCAGCGATGAGAGAGAATCGTTGATTGGCTGCCTCCTGCATGCTCCCCACTGGGGACTGAGTCTAGAACCCAGGCAAGTGCCCTGATGGTAGGCTATGATCTCCTGGTTCATGGGTCAATGCTCAACCACCGAGAAACACCAGATGGGCATAATTCATTTATTTTATAGTTTACTTTTTAACATTTTCCAATAAATTCTTTCAATACAAATGAATGTACAAAATTAGCATGAATATTTAAGGGAAATTATTAAGTAATTAGTTGATGAGCATGCCCTGTACCAAAATGTCTATTTACTTTTATAATGCTATCAATGATCACATAAGAATCAGAAAGCAAATTTTCTTTAAAAAATCAATTTATACTTGAAAAGTAAGAATATATTTTAGTTATTAAAGAGTGTTCCAAGGTGATAATTTAACCCACATCAATACAGAAACTGCATTTACATGTAACTCTGGAATGTGATCTTTTATTTAATCAAATGACTGTTTTTTTCTAAATTTTTATAATTTTCAATTGCAAATATTCTTTTGCGGGTAGCAAATGTGACATGAGCTTTTCAAGTTTTGACTCATACCAGGATAATTTTACAGTTAATTACAGTTCATTTATACAAAGTTGATTTTATAGCAACAGATGCTTCGACTTGAAAGACAGTTTCAATCTTTAAGTAGGAAGTTTTCACCAAATGCATTTATAAAACAGACAAGTGATTTATAACCCGAACCAATGTATTCAGTGATCTTTCTTATACTAATTTCTCTTGACTAATAAAGTGTTTAGAAATGTTGGCATAGCCTCCTTAATTTTTTATCGTACTATAATATTACACTAGTATATATAGAATATTGTAATACTGTGGCACTAACATATTATACTACTACATTATGAAACATGAAAATTGAACTGGAATGTGTGATGTTTCCCTGGGCAGGATGATTCTCAGGTCCTTGTCAGTGGAGTCAAAGAATGAAAATATGGACAGAAGGTGGTATAGTGAAAGATGGAAATCTATTGAGAAACAAGCACAGACTTCCACATGGGGAGGTGGGTACTAAGTCCCTTTTTTCTACAATTTACAAAGGCTGCAGTTCTTTGTGCCCTGACAACCTCTCTGATTGGTCACTGTCCCCTTTGATTGGTCACTACAGCAACTTCAGAGCTTAAACCTCACATGAGGGGCTTCCTTCCCTTTATTTTGTAAATGTGTACCTTCTGCAGCTCCCAGCTTCCTTATTCTATAAAAATTTACCTTCTGCAGCTCTGTGGCCCTGTGCTTTTTCCATGGATCCCTTAATTCCTAACATTTCCTAAACCTGTCTATTTTACTCCTAAAAACTCCTTCCAAATATAATATCCTGGTTGTTTTCTTAAGTCCCTAAAAACTGTATTGTTAATTCATTGGGATTTTCCACATAGTGAACCATGTCATATGTCATCTAATGTCATAAAAAAGTTAATTTCTTCCTTCCATTTTGGATACATGAATGGCTATTTTTAAAATACTGTAAACTATTTCAACATATGTATTTTAAAGAATTCACTAACACTACTTTACTCAGAGGCATTGCTTTGTGTTGGCCACAGACTATGGTTAGTGATGCTCTCGGCTAGAAATTCCTGGATGCTCACCTGGGCCAGTACTATTTTGGCAAGCCCCCATAGACGTTTCTCTAAGTGGAGCCATTGAATGTTGTAGCTGGACTCATTTTTAGTATGATTGCAAGATGCACCTCAGCAACAACCACTGGGATTTTGAGAAAAAAAGGTTTATTGCTCACAGGTTGCAGAGAGTACATGGCATGCTCAAGGGTCACACAGCAAGATCTGTGGCAAGGAGAGAGAAAGCCTGGGTCAGGGGTTCCGTCTTTGCTGGGGTTAGGGTTGAGGTGTCCGAGAATACATGGGTTTACTATTTAGTGCTGAATTTAAAACATTAGAATGGAAATAAAAGCATGGGAAGGGAAAAGCAATGGTCAGTTATTCAGGTCACTGGTTCTCTAACAGGAGAACTTGCTGGTTGGGGCAGCCTGGTATTTTCTCCAGTTGCATCTGGGCTATGTGTTATTTAAGATGGACGACTTTTAAGTGGGTGCCTTGTCTCAAGTAATCAAAAGTTTAATTTCAGGCACTTACCTTACATTAAAACAACAACAAGAAGTAACTGTCAGAAACTGTACCCTACATCGTTTTACCTAGACAAAAAACAATGGAAATTATTACTGAAAATCTTGTCATTTTGAATGTCATTATATTTTTTTTCCATTCAAGAAACACACATTCCTTTTATTCTCAAATTTTAACCACCAGATCAATACATATATGCATCATTTTTATTTTTAGGTTTCCCGTTGTTTCCATCAGTTCAGTCTCCTACACAAAGTACTTTAGACTCAGAGGCTTGTAAACAAGAGAAGTTTATTTCTCATAGTTCTGGAGACTGGATCCCAAGATCAAAATGCCGCCAACAAGGTCAATTTCTGGTGATGGCTTTCTCCTAGCTAACAAACTGCTACTTTCTTGTTAAAAAAAAAAATCATCCTGCCCAGAGGAACATCACGCTTTCCAGTTCAATTTTTGTGTTTCATAATGTAGTAGTATATTTTAGTGCCACAGTATTACAATATTCTATATATTCTAGTATAATAGTATAGTGCAAAAATATATGCATATGTATATTTATTGATTTCAGAGAGAAAAGGAGATGGAGATAGATAGAAATATCGATGAGAGGAAATCACACCCCCTGACAGAGAATCAAACTGTGACCTCCTGGTTCCTGGGTCACATTAGTCTGGCATCACTAATCTTTTTCTTTCTTCTTCTTTTTTTTGTTTGTTTGGTTTTTTAGTTTGTCTGTTTGTTTGTTTTTGTTAATCCTCACCTAAGGATATCTGTGAGACACATCAATTGGTTGCCTTCCACATGCATCAAGCCTACAACCAAGGTATGTGCCCTTGACCAGAATTGAACCCATTACCCTTCAATCTGAGGGCCAACACTCTATCCACTGAGCTAAACCGAGTAGGGCTGTTGTCTTCTTATTTATCTTTACATAGTAGAAAGAGGATGAGAGGTCTTTGTGGTCCCTTTATAAGGAAATTAATCCTATTTATGAGGATTCCATTAATGGCCTAATTATCCCCCAAAGTCTTCACTTCCTAAACCCAACATATTAGGTTAGAATTTCAGCATATATATATTTTTAAGGGGACATAAACATTCAGTTTATAACACTCGTATTTTTCCATATTTTTAAATATAAACACAGTTAGCCATTAAAAAAACGGTGCTCACTCTGAAAGAAAATCCGTAAATAATAATGTATGATATATTGTACTTTTCTTGTTTAAATAGCTTGCTTTGCAGATGTCATATGCAAAGGTAACCTTTTAGCTAGTCATATTTATTAAAGTAGTTGCATGTTACTATAATGCTCATTGTACATGTAACAACTATGTGAAATAATCCTTTTCTAGATTTTTAATTTGGAAATTTTAAGTTATAGTATTATTTATTCATTCCCCTCTCCACCCCCCAAATATGGCATAATGCAAAGGTCACCTCTTATGAAAGCTGGCAATGTTGAGATTTTATTTTACTGTGTATAGTAAAAAAATGTAGAGCATAATGATTGATGTACCAGGCAAAAAAATTATCTTCCTAAATTGTACACTGGGCAAGGATAGGTGTAAAGAAAAATCCAGTCAAAAGTTAAAGTATGTGTGAATATATCTTGTTGACTGATGCATGTCAGGCAAAACAAATTGGAGCAAATTACAACAGAGGAAAGTTTAGTGAAACAATACTAGAGGAAAGAAGAGAAGTAGTGTTAAGGAGTTTTAATCTTTTTCTTTAGGTCATTGTGAAGCAATTCCAGCATTGTACTTTTCAGAGATTGGTATTTTCATGTAATATGAAAATTCAAGTGTGACATAAACAGATTTCAGCTCTACAAACATCATTCTATTTTCAGTGTGGAGAATGAATTGGAGTGAGCCAAAAATGAATTTGTGTGCATCCATTAGGCTTGCCCCAGGCACAGGTATGACATAAAAGAGAATGGTAATATGGTTTCTGATTGTGATGACAGAACTGAGGTACTGGAAAGGTATTTAGAGGATTAGGAACACAAGGTGTGGAGAAGAAGAACTGAATACGTGGAAGAAAGGACAGCAGTGTAGAGAATGAATTCTAGTTTTATGACTTAAATGGCTCAAGTCAATTGGCAGTAGAAGGCCAGGTTTGGAGGTCACTCTCAGAGATTTTAAGGTCTGGTAAAATACTTAGGAAGACATGATACCTAAAAAATTGTATAAAGGGGTGTAGAACTTGGAGAAGTTTGGATGGAAGACATAGACCTGTGATCCTGTTTGCATAGGTGGTTATTATAGCCATAGATTTCATTAAAATCATCAGCAGAAGGAAAATAGAACAAAAAGAGGATGGCCATTAACTGCCATTAAACCTTTAGAAACATGAACATTTATCTGACAGATGAAATAAGCCTAAAAAGGAAGCTGACAGAGAGGATAGATTAGCAAGGGGCAGGAGGGAAATCAGATGATTGCAGTGTCATAAAACACAGGGAAAGGGAGTACATCTGAAATAGCTCAGTGACTAGCAGTGTTGACTGATGCTGAGCCATTGGAGTAAGACAGAAAATCTCCTTAGATTTTCCAATTTGAAAACAATTGCTATCTTTATAGAGTTGTTTTACGAGATTTTTTTAAAGATTAAATTCAAATTTCCATGGCCGATTCACAAGTAGGAGTTTAAATAGAAAAAGGAAGAGATTGACAAGGATATGGAAAAAAACATCATTAAAAAATATTTTTATCATTAACCAGCCAAAGCATTACTCTCTTTATTAAAATTATCTTATAAAATTCAGTGAAATGTTTCCGTTTCATTGAAATTCTTTTCATTTGATGTCATTATACTTGATATTATAAACAATTCTATATTTATTAGAAGATGAAGAATTCTATAAACTATATCCATAATGATATGTATATTTTATAATTATGTTATATATATATATATATATATATATATATATATATATACACACACATACACACACACACACACACACACACACACACACACACACACACACACTAGAGGCCCAGTGTATGAATTCTTGCATGGGTGAGGTCTGGCAGGCTGTCCTGATGGGGACCCATCAGGGAGGGCCTGCTGTGGGGTCTAATGCTGGAAACTATAGCTTTCCCCCAGCTGGATCTAATTATATTTTAAGGAAGGCCAAAAGATAACCCACAACAGAACTGTTTCACATTTCACATGCCATGAAAAGAAGTTTATGTGTTATTTGTATATCAAGACAGATGATGGTCCTTCAATGATTTTTGCATTCTTCTCAGGGCTCTGCCTTCAGTTTCCCAATATGAACTTCATATATGTTTTTTAAAAAGTTTTTTTTTGTTTGTTTGTTTTTGAATATCCCTACCCTTCACTGTTGCTCCTGGCAGCCTTCCAGTCCTCTTTGCTGCCCCATTTAAAGAGAGATTGGAAGCTCACCTAATCTGCCACACACCACAATTCCACAAAATCCCCACCCTCTACATTCCTCTCCACATTCCTCAGCAAAGGGCCACCATCCTGTTAATGCATAGGTCACCTTTTGGCTAACTTGGAAGGACTCTAGGTGTTGAGAGCCATGGAAGGAGAATTCCACACCTTGGCTGCTGTATTAGCAGAGCCCTCTGGAGGCTCTGGTTGGGACAGAAGGGACTGATAATTATTTCCTAGTGCTTTCACTAAATGTACATGCACCAGAGAGCCAGGCAGTAATTAAGAGGTGTTGGGGCCGATCTGGGATGGGATTGGCAGCAGTGAGGGGCCCCATTGTTCCAGTCATTCTGGTCGTTTAGCTGCTTGGTTGCTGGGCTTTTATTATATAAGATCATTAATGAATTGTTTTAATCTTTACAAGAGAAATTTAGCTTCTCATATATATAATATATATTATAGTATTAAGTAAGATGATACATGTGCCTATAAAATGAAACAAAATAATTGATTAAATAAGTATTTAACAAGTGCTTTTTATTTCACATAAAAGTGCTTTTATTAGAACTCTAGAAGAAGAAATATAAAATTTATAAATTTAACTCTAAAATGAATTAGCCATTGAATCTAACACTTATTAGTTTATGAAGTATTGTAAACTAAGATGAAAACTATATTAACATGTGAGATTATTATTTGATTTCACTAAGATATTTGAAAATGCCTAAAAAACACTTTCTGTATTAAACCATTAGTCAGTATAACATTGTGGCTTAGCCATTTAGTTGATAATGCTTCCCTCCTATAAATACCTGGTGAGATATGCCAGATGTGTTCTTAGAAAAAAAAAATACCCTGGTGTATTTTAAATTTTTAAAGGACAAAAACGTAAAATGGGAATAAGACCTATTAAGAAAGAGAGGAAACATTAGGACATTTATATAATTTTTAAACACTAAAATGAAAATAGATTTATCCTGATAAAATTAGTAAAAATCATCTACTTACCAAGAAAAGAATATTTTTTAGATAGAAAGAAAAAAAAAAAACATGATTCAGAAGAGAAGGATTAAGTTCTGAGTTCTAAGGTTGGGAGGCCATATTAATAAAGCAAAATAAATGCCAGGAGTTAGTTTAGTTCATATGTTTTCCTGGCATCCAGGCATGGGAGCCTTCAAACTCTGCTAGGATTGTGCTGACTCTCCTGCTGGGCTGTAGGCATGGCCCCAGTCCCAACTAGCTCATTCATTATCAGATAATCCAAGATGTTACCCAACAGCTGTTTTCTGGAGAATGCTTATAGTCATATTCAGAAACAAAGAGGAAGAAGGCAAACACTGGAAGAAGAAATTTAAAACTGCATATAATTAAAATAAGTATTATTATAATAAATACATAAAATTAAAGACAAATATTCCAGTAGAAATGAATAAAATATTTTAAATGAGCTAGATCATATTAGCAATCAGTGAAAAATTAAAACCATTAACTCAGCAACAATTAAAAGTCTGATAATAACAGGTATTGATTAGGATGGAAAAATTGTGATAAACTGCTAACATGCATAAATCTATACAATTACCTTGGAAAATAATATATCCCATTAAGCTGAGAAAAACAAATCCTATAACTCAAAAAAAAATGTGTACATGTGCACCAAAGGACACATTAGTATGTTCTAAGAAGCCTTGTTGATAGAGGCCAAAAAAGTAGACATCATGCAAATGTCCTTCAAGAGTAAAATGGATAAATACAGTGTTCTACCTTAATTTAAGTGGATGAACTGCAGCCGTATGCACTGACCTGGATGAAACTAAAAACCTCAATATTGAGAAAGAAAAAAACATACAAGATTATTGAATAAATAAGCAACATGCAAAACTAAGTAATGAAAATAGTTGACTATAGGAGGATAGGACAATATGGCCAGAGAAATGACACAGTGGATCTTGATTTTTAAAACAATGTAATCTAGTCTACAACTTAGTAATTAATTAATAACAAAATGTTTCTTTTCAGTAGAATTTTGTTACATTCAATATAATTTAGAAAGATTTTTCAAAAATATTTGTGCCTAAATTATAGATATATAAGAAAATGAATTTCATTTTGTTATGAGGCTAAATTATTATATAACTGTTATAAATGTAATAATAAAAAAGTAAACTACTGCATCAGAATTGGAAGAAAAAAAGTTGCCAAACCACAAATTTACTCTTTTATTTTAGAGTTCAACACCACACTGAATATTACAGAAAAAAAAGTTAATTTAACAGTTTTATCGACAGTTTAAAAGAATTGTCAAATAAAATAAATAATTTATAAGCTTTTTTAGATGCCCTTTCATTTTGAGTCTTTTTAGACAGACTATAAGTGAAAAAGTATTATATTATGGCTTTAAAAACTGCCACCTTGTGGAAGTGACTTGGAGCTACAAGAATATTTATTTATGTATTTATTTATTTGTTTGTTTATTTTTCTCCTCATTTCTCACCTGGATATGTTTATCTTCCAATGACTCAAAAGTGAAAGATGGCAAGGGAGGGGACTGATTTATTTGTTAGCTTCACAAACACTTAAAAATCAATTTGTACAAATTATACAGTCGTCTAAGTAAACAATGGGGTAATTTAACATAATTTCTTTAAAATATATAAAGTGCTATAAAAATAAATTTATAAGAAAAATACACTTTTCAATGGCAAATACCAAAAGTAAGTCTGCTGTTGTTATCATTGCCATTATTACCATTAATAAACCAGAATCACTTTAAATGTAAAAAATAAAAAGGTAATTACCAACCAATAACATTAGGGACACATTTCAGCCATCACTGAGTTCTCAAGTGCAGAAGAAGAAAGAAGCATTTTTAATAGATTATTGCATATATCATAGGATCCCCTTTCTCGTGGTTAATTAATTATTGGATGACATCTTTTGATTTAGTTTTATTTGCACTGGTAAAAGAATATCCATGTTATTATATATATATGAAGGAAACAGCTGTTTTTACCATGGTTTAATGCCTACAACAATAATCCAAACCTTTTTATAGGAAAGGGTTATATAGTTCTTAACCCTAAATAAAATTTCCCTGCTTCTATAATACCTTACCTTTGGTGTCTCTCATGGATATTTTGGCTCCAGATAGACTCACTAACCTAAAGTAATGTTATACTTACTACCTAGAGACCTGAAATTGATATAATTAAGATGTATATTCTAGTACTGAGAAAAAGGAAAAATAACATTTTATAGCAAATGCACATTTTTTAAAAAAATGATGTTGATTTATATAACAGAATACTGAAGAAGTATAATCTCTCATCTAACTCCTCTCTTAATTGGCATTGCTAAGCAATTGGGTGAAGAGAATTATACTAGAACTTGGATTAAACTATAAAGAACAATTTTAAAGATATCAACTCTCAATTCAGGTTGTCCGGTCACTCAGTCACTGGGCTTTTATCAATTTGGGTAAGGGAGAGATAACAATAATAATATCTGACAACAAATAAAGAACAATGACAAGATGAAAATGTCATGTTATGTTAGGTAAGATAGGGATTTAAAGTAAAAATAAAAGATTATGAAATTATGTTTCCAAATCATCAGTAGATATATTTATCAAACAGTAAGGTTAGATTATCTGCATAAAATGTTTATGAATAGACAAGTAATCAGAAACAGACCTGAAGTTTCTCTTTTGAATGTGTATAGATATATTTATGTTCTTTAACTGCTGAGAAAAAAAGATTATTGTTTTAAAAAAGGCTACAAGAGTTAAAAACTGGCTTTTAGAAATAAAAGATCTGAGCAAAGAACATATCTGTGAATAAAAATTTGAGTAGAGGAGATGAGAAAACGTTATTACTTTAAGTTTTCCAGCCAGTATTTATGTAATGGTAATGCCATTAATGTATTAAAAAGGTACAAAACAAGAGGGAAGTTATTGGCTATCAGAGTCTAGACAATCAGAATTGCATATTGTTGCAGCTGTGTGCAATCCTCCTACTCAATGACCACCAACACATGCTCCCTAGATCCATTCTCACTCGTATATTAATTTGTTGCTACAGATTTAGGAACTTCACATGGATGCATGCTTATTGAGCTTATTATCCTCACTAAACTAGTTTATTTGGTTAAATCCATCTCTTTTTAGTTTTTTTCTGATGTGGAAAACAAAACAAATATTTTCCATTATTTTTATGACATCATTTTTGTCTAGTACATATCTATTTTACATTTTAACCATTTAACTAAATAGAAACCTATATTCATTTCTAAATCTATCTTTATCTATAAAATAGATTGAACTAAATCATGTGTTCCACCGTTACACTTTTTTCTTCAAAATTCAAAGGTGTTAAATTTTTGAGATGTATTTGTGTCTATTTGTGTGTACAAACAGTTGTCTGTCTTCTGAAAATATAAATAAGAAAGTACTTTTTCATGTATAACTAACACCATCACCAAAGCCATGGAAATTGATGACCTTTTTGATTCACTGATCTCAAAGTTCTGCAATTTCCTAAACTCAGAACTTCAAAACATACTTTTAACTTTCCTCAATATCTAAATCACAGACATCATTACCTTCTAGAACTGCTCAAAAGAGTTCTCAATTTTATAGTGTACTAGAGGCCCGAGCATGGCATGTGTGGACTGGTGGTCAGTGCACATCATAACGACTGGTTGACCAGTCGTTCAGTCGCTGGGCTTTTATTACATAAGATGATACTTCCAACTCTCCCATATCTCTATACTTATTGTTTCTCCTTCTTTATAAAATTCAGATTCTCAATAGCATAGCATTTGCATAGACCATTAACTTTGTAACACAAAATCTTGACATGCTCAAAGTAGATTCCTATGAATCATTTAAATAAGCCCATGAAAGGACTCCAGGATTTTCATGTATTGTATTTACATATACCATGTCAATCTTAGGAATGGTCCTGCAAAGGCAATCATTTAAATTATCTATACTTTCCATGCTTTTGAGTTGGAGATTACCTAGTGTGACATTAGACTCCACAATACTTTTTTACTCAAAATGTGTCACATATGAAGTTATTAAAGACAGAAAGCTATTCAGTCAGGCTTACATTTCTTCCTAAGTAAATGGACAGATAATATTAAGATCTGTTCCATCCCTGTACTTTGTTTATCCCATTTTCTTCAAATCAACCAACATTGCCCCATGTATTTCAAATTCTCATTAGTCAGCAGTTTCCATTAGTTGGGGGATTGCTTAACTATTATTTCATAATAAATGCTAATTATATTGCCAGACTAATGTTCTGAGTGATGATCAAAGTAAAGTACATTTGTATGATACCTCTATTGAAGGAAATCTTCAATTATTTGTAGACCAAAATAGGCCTGGAGCCTTTAGGAACTCTAATTCAGTGAAAGGATAAACCTCTTTTGGTTCCCTAGTTTTACTAAGGTTCTTTATTTAACACCTCTGTTCTCAAAAGAATCATCACTACCCATTTTGTGTTTAATTACAAACATAAATCACATTCTGAAAGCTTTTTGTACAATCTGTACTTTCATAATTTATGTAATAAATTCAACTTTAAAATTAGTGACTTATACCTTAATTTATAGATGTGATCATTCAGCTTGGATTTTACTAATATGTGTAATTCTGATTTCCCATTGATGCTTTAACCATGTTGGTGCTATTTTCTTAAATTGTGGCTAATGTGAATACAGATTATATTATGTATCTTTGTCACTATCTACTTCAGAATTATACTAGCATTTCTGGAAAATTATAGATTGTGTGTGTGTGTGCGTGTGTGTGTGTGTGTGTGTGTGTGTGTGTGTGTGTGTGTGTTTGTGTTTATCTATAATCATAAAAACATAAGCTAATTAGACTGGACGTCCTTCCAGATGCAGCTGAGGCTATGAGGGAAGCCTGGGTTCCAGGTGCCTACGGTTGGCAAGAGGGAAACTAGCCTGGGTTCTTGGTTCCATAGTGAAGCCAGTATCAGCAACTGGGGGGAGGAAGGCCTATTCTTACACGAATTTCGTGCATCAGGCCTCTAGTATGTCATGTATGTCATAAATGTGTTGGTGCTTTAGACAATCATTTCTTTTTCAAAGCTGAGAATAGCCCATCTGGTGTGGCTCAGTGATTGAGCATCAACTCATGAACCAGAAGTTCAGGATTTGATTTATGGACAAGGCATATGTCTGGATTGTGGGCTCAGTCTCTGGGTCAGATATGCAGGAGGCAGCCAATCAATGATTCTCTCTCATCATTGATGTTTCTATCTCTCTGGCCCTCTTTCCTCCTCTCTGAAATCAATAAAAAAAATTCTAAAAGAAAATAAAAATAAAAGCTGAGAATAAAGGAGAGAATACATATTCATAAGGACTTTAATATTTATACAAAAGGACACCATTTTTTCCCTGTGGATCACAGTTAAATGCTTATGTTAGTTCCTTTCAGTCTGAAAGATTCCCTGTAGTATTTGCCATAAAGCAGCAGCTTTCTTTACTGGCAATTTCCTCATCCGGAAATGGTACTATTTATTCTTGAAGGATAGCTTTCCTGAATATAGAATTGGTGATTGACCCTGCTTGTTTTTTATTCCTTTATACTTTAAATATATCACCCTACTACCTACCTTCTAACCCCATGGATTATGATGTGATTAGGTGTAAATTTATTTGTGGATGTGTTTTTTTCTTGGGATTTACTAAGCTTCTTAAATATACAGTTTAATGTCTACCATCAAAATTTGGAAATTTGGCCATTATTTCATCCTTTATCTTATTCTTATGGGACTCTATCTATCTATCTATCTCTCTATCTATCTATCTATCTAAAAGGCTAATATGCAAAGTGTCCCCTCAGGAGTTCAACCAGGAGACCTGGAGTTTGATTGCTCACTATGACATGTGCAGACCACCAGGGGACAGCCCAGAACATGGTAAGTGTCAGCGACATGGTGCTGGTAGTGGGTGGCACTGCAGCCACTGCAGGCCCTGATGAGCCTTGATGAGAATGGGACCATGCTGGACTGGTGGAGCAGGGGATGATTGCCCTGCCGGTTGCCTGCTGGTTGCTTTGCAGACAGCTACCAGTGGTGGCAGCGGGGAGTGTGGGGCAGGGCTGTTGCCCAGCTCCCAGGCTTTGAAAAAGTGAGGGAAGGAGAAGGTGGGGAGACAAGGCAGGGAACCTGATTGGTCCTGCTCACCAGCCAGGCCCAGGGACCCTACCTGTGCACAAATTTTGTGCACCACACTTCTAGTATATA
Source organism: Lasiurus borealis (assembly GCA_004026805.1). Lineage (NCBI taxonomy): Eukaryota > Metazoa > Chordata > Mammalia > Chiroptera > Vespertilionidae > Lasiurus > Lasiurus borealis. The sequence continues at coordinate 39,985 of PVJN01001556.1, forward strand.
AATATCTAGAATAATAAAAGTGTAATATGCTAATTAGACCAAATAGTCTTCTGGATTACCTTCCAGACAAAGCCTGGTCTGCAGCTGTGGGACTGAGGAAGCCTCCACGGTCGTGAGGGAGGGATTCAGACAGCCACTCCAGCTGTGAGGGAGGGATCCAGGCAGCCATGGTGGGTGCGAAAGCCTACTCTTGTGCGAATTTTGTGCATTGGGCCTCTAATATGAAAATAAATCTGAAAGAAAGCTAAATTGAGAAATGCAGCCAATGGTTATGGGAAAGTCTGGACTAAAATAAAACTGCTGGAAATCAACTTCTGTCACTGCATCTAGAAAATATATTGTGCCCCAGTTATTTCATTTCAAAACAATTAGAAGAGGTAAAGGCTGGAAAGTGAAATTGCCCATCTCTCCAGATATTTTTTTGTTTAGAATTTCTTCATTGGTTTTATGCCTAACCTTCACCAATTTCTCCCTTTATGCATAATTTTTTGAATCAATAATCAAGGTGTGCACCTTACCTCATTTTCCTCAATATTTGACAACTTTTTAAAAAAAAATCAACTATATACTCTATGCTAGGTAATAACTCCCAGGGATAGCTCCAAACTCCTGTCACTTTCAGAAACAGTGATTTTATTCCCTAGACCATACCTAGAGTTTTGAAGACACACAGAGCAACACAAGGACTGTCAGAAGAGATTTTCCACCTGACTAGATTTCTGAAGCCTTGTTATTCCTTGTTTTATAGTCTGATATATGGCTTCTTTTAGAGTGTCATATTTTAGCTTTTCTCCTCCAATTTTACATAGTGCCCTTTGGTCTTGACTAATGGCTTGACTTGGCTTTTGAGAGTAATTTTTCTTTGGACTCTTACATAATCTCTGTCACATAAGCCACTCTGCTAATTATTGACCACAACTTGCCCCTGATTAACTATCCTTGTTTGAAGTCTTTTTGAGAGGTAACTCTTGCTCAACCAGCCAGTTGCCCTTGCTCTGTTACTCTTTGCCTCCCTCCTCTGGCAATAACTAATCATTGCAGTTACCCTCTCAATTATTTTGTTTGCATTCTTTCATATTAGTCTTAATCCCTGACTCAGATTGTCTATTTATTTATTCATTCATTTCTTCAAAATATATTTATAGAACACTGATAATTTGCCACATACAGAGAGAGTATGAGGACAAAATGTTTTACAAAATCATATTCTATCTTAGCCCTTGTTGATCTTCCGTATGGTGGGGAAAATAATCATTAATTTAAAAAAAATCTGCTCATCATTAACAGTGCCTTGTTGGATCACTATTATCTGTGTTTCTTTAATTATCAGAGTATTGTTACCAGGCGTTTTTTTAGGATCTTCTGATATGAGAATGATTAAATTTTAATAAATTATCTTACTTATTCATTTATCTACTCTTTTATTTGCTCATTTGGTATTTATATATTAAACTATGATGCATCAGCCTTAAAACACTGATGATGTTTGAGATCTCTAGCATGGAGTCCAGCAGAAATATAACTTTTCAAATATTTAGGAGAAATGCACAGTGAACAAGGAGTGTGAGAGAAGTAGTAAGAAGTATTTAATTTTTAATTTATAGTTTTCATATAATGAGAAAATTGTGGCAGAATTTCCACTAATGTTTGCATTGCTGATATTATCATCTTTATCTTCGTGTGTTTGTATGCATATATTTTTTGGGGGTGGGGGAGAGGTTTACACTACTTAATTTGTATAATTATATTATATAATTTAAAAATAACTAAATTAAAAATACTGGTAGTTGTATTTTAAAAGTATCAAATGTTAAAAGTATTCTAGATTCTAGTCTAGACACTTCCAGAGGCAAGCAGTACATTTGAAAAAGCTATGTTGAGACATTTTTTTCTTTTATAGAAAATGAAAATGATTATCAGACAAGTTTAAAGGATTTGCTTAAGTCTTAATATCTAAAGATACTAAGTAACAACCTTTCAATTCAAAGTTCCTGCTCCAACTGCTCTCCTTTCCCATTGAACCAGAAAATGGAGATGATGGTAATATGAATTGAATATACTATCAGGCTTATGCCAAAAATGAGTTATTTTCTAGTAAATCACCTTGAAAATTATGCAACATTTTAATGATGCAACAACTCCCTTTTCTCCTATTATTAATCTGTATTGAATCAAGTGATGTGCTCCACCCATTTACCCACTGTGAAAGAGTTGTTGCTCTAGCTGCTAGGAGCTTAGGGGCAAAAAGTGTTCAGATGCCTTCTAGGGATTGTCTCAGCTAATGAGAGTCACCTCTTTCAAAATCATGTTTCTTCTTGGGTGGTCTACATTCAATCACTGATGAATTCTTGACAATTGAATTCAAATTGGAACAATTTTGAAGACCCATTCTAGTTCCATAAATCCCTGTAGTTTGGGAGTGTAGCCATTGGTTTGCCTTGCTATGTGACTTCTTTGCCCAGACTGCTCTTTCCTCTCTGTTCCAAAGGCATAGATGAATCCAAGGAAGGGGATTTAGTAACAATCCAGAACATTTAACTTTATCTCAATTGCATATGGGACATTAAATCTATGATAGCTATATGAGGCGTGGTCCCAGAAAAGAGATACAATATATGTAAAACATGGAATTATTATTCTGAAAAAAAAAATACACCAGGAGACATCTCATCTTGCCAACTTTGAGTGCAGCCCAGAACCAAAAAGTTCTCTAGATTATATTCAGACTGTTATAAAAACAATTCTCTTAGGAGCATGACCATGGCATCTGTAAGAGAACACCCTGTATTCCCCAATTCCTGGAGTTCTAAGGGGGCATTCTACAGAGAAAGAGAGCACCTGGATTACAACTCAATAATCTCATGTATTAATGAGTCTGTGTTTTAATTTTCTCAAGAATTACCCATCCTTCTTGTCTAGGATCCAATTCCAATTTACAAATTGGATTTGGTTGTAATTTTCTTTTGTTTCTTTAAATATACAGTGTATATGTATATGTATGTGTGTGCATATACAGTACATACATACCTTGAAGCATGTAGGCCAGCAATATTTGATGATCTGACACCTCTATTTTTTCTCTAAATGATTTTTGTCCTTTAAACTAGTTTTATTGTTAGAAACACATATATGCACACACTATTTCCCACTTTTCTTATCATTAATAAAAGACTTATTGTATTCAATTCAGATTTTTCTTTGAAGCCTTTTATTGGGCCTCCTGCTTGCTTTAACACAGATGGCACTTCTTTTCTGACAACAACCTTTTATGTCTATGTACTACATAAAAGACCCTTTATTGGGTGGGAACTAAAATTAATTTTTCTGCTAGTCCCCTAGAAAATGGAAACTCAGGCGTTATTAAGATTTATTTTGTCCCAAAGGGTAGAGATCAGCATAGGTATTTTTTTCTTCCATGTAAACACTGCTCTCTTTCTTTTTATTATGTTATCTCAGAGAAGAAAGAAATATATAGGACAGTATTAGCAACCCAGTCAGATACCAAAATAATATTCTAAGGTCTGGCATACTGTGCTCAAAGATTTCTTTATACTTCTGTGTATCTCCAATATACTCTCATATTTTCTGATATTTCTGATTCAACTTCACACACACAATCAGCAGCTGTCAATGGTCATGTGTAATTTCAGTGACTTTTCCAGCATCAGGAATTACATTTAAAATTAGGGCGTGTATGAAAAATGCACAAAAGATAACTATATAGAGGGTTTTTTTTTTCACCTCACTAAATGTCAGATACACCAAAATGTGCAATTAATATGTAGATAACTTTTCACATACATTTGTTCCCCTGGACAGAAATTTGTATTTTTTTAATGCAACTGTTGGCATTTTCCCTGTATGCCAAATTGCTGTTTTATAAATATTGTAGATCTAGATTCAACATTTCCTTATTTGTAACATCCAATGTAGAAATTCTTAAAGCACAAACCAAAGAATATGAAAACACTCTGTGAATATCTGCCCCTGCTAGTTTCTGTTAGTTAGTTAATATCCAATTAAACTTTCAAATGTTTTGTATTTTATGACAATTATATACCACATCTCTGCCTGGTCCTATATCTTTTTGTCTTTTGCATATAAAATATTTAATAGCTAAATTTGGAGCAAATGTGCTTGCCATGATCACATGGCAACATTTCATTATTATATATGACTTCTGTTCATTTCTCCTGTTTAACTGCACAGAAGCTGCTGGAGTAAAGAAGGGGTGTCACTAGGGAAGTTCAGTAAAAGCATACACAGAAGTGGACATAACTATGCTTTAATAAAATTTTAACCCCTGAAAAATTTATTCTCAGCTTCACTGCATCATCTTACTGATGAGAAAGTTCATAGTATAAATCATTTTATTTGTCTTCATCTTGATCTATTTGAATATTTGAAAGAGACACTTTAAATTGTTATGTTAGTCTTTTCTCATTAATTTGATAAAGAAAAGGGCCTTTTTAATCGAGATGTTTTCTATCATGTAGGAGGCTGACACCATGTCAAGATAAAGTAAAATGTGGAGAGTTGCTATGATATAATTTTCAGTTGGCACAGTGGCTCTTTACAGTATAAAAAGGAGTGTTGCAAAAAGCCGGCTTCAACAGAAGCAATGAAAATGGAGAGCTGTGTATTTTTTATAGTGACAATAAAGTATTTGGGGTGGGAGATAATTAATTGTCGTTACAAAACAGCAGGAGTTCCCTTAGACAAATAATCAGCATTTATATGTACTTATAAAAAGTAAGATAAACTTACCAGCAACTACTAATCTTACAACAAAGACTATAATAATAGCTGTAAACAGTCTTTCTTTTTAGACATGCTATCACTGAAATGTTTACTTTTCTACAAGAAGAAAAACAGCTTTGGTTAAATGTTAACTTCTTTGAGAACAGGTACAAAATGTAGCAAATGTGTTGTACTATACCTTCAAATATACAATACTTAATAGTTGAAAATAATATATCTTTTAATAATATATTGCTACCGTCTAAACCGGTTTGCTCAGTGAATAGAGTGTCAGCCTAAGGACTGAAAGGTCCCGGTTCTATTCCGGTCAAGGGCATGTACCTTGGTTGGGGGCACATTCCCATTGGGGCTTGTGCAGGAGATGGCTGATAAGTGTACCTCTCTCATCGATGTTTCCGACTCTCTATCTCTCTCACTTCCTCTCTGTAAAAAATCAATAAAATATATTTTTTTAAAAAATAATATATTGCTACCATATGCATGTAATATGCTATAAATATTCTACAATTGGGCAAATCTTTCTGCACATGGAAGCAATTCTGTGTTTCTATATTAAATTGGCAAATAGTTCACTGATATGTTAAGATTTGCTTTTACTACCTCTCAACCAAAACATTTCATTTCAGTATAATTTAAAAATATTTATATAACATTCCAAGACTTAAAGAGAACATTAGTTGAGATTGGATTAGACAATTTATTAATATTTTGGCTTGTTCCAATTTAGAAATGTATATATACTTACAGGAATCACTCAAATAAGCTCACATTTATTCATTGGCAGTGCGATCAAAAGAAAATAGTTAGGTATAACTTGGTTTCAATTTTTTTTCAAGTGAATGTTCATCATAATTTCATGTTCTTGATGATAACCCAAATACATATATCATTTCCTAGTGATGTCTTAAGCACTTAGAATGTATTTTAAAATTATATTTCTCATGACCATTTTTTCCACTATTGTAAAAAGAGAAATGGTGAAAAACAAGAGCTTTTCATGTGTTTTCCAATGTAACAAAAGTATGTGAGTTTTTTTATGAAAACTTCCAAATATTTGAAAAAAAAACACAAAAAACAAAAAAATTCTCAACTTCTAGGATTATCTACCAGCATAAGAAGTATCAGAATGGACTGAAACCCCCAAGTGCAATTGGCCTTTTAAGATCTAGTGATAACATTTAGGAGACAGGGCTCACTTGTAGCAAAATGGGGAATGCAGTGACTGCTTGACATTCACGAGGCTGTAGGGGTCAATTGACACCCTAATCTGAGCAAGACTTAAAGAACACTTCTAAGATTTTATAAACTCAAATTTTTATAAAACTCTTACCAACTCCACCTATCTCCTAGAGCTATGACAAGTGGAACTGAAGGTTTCTCAGCACTTATGTCTTGGTGTCTCATCTCTTTAATATCCTTTGATATCCCTTATGAATAGTCCTGGTTTACATACTGGGTAAGGGAAAACACAAACAAATATTTCTAACTTTCTCATTCTCTACTCTTGCCTCCAAGTGATAGGGGAATTTGAGACATTTTCAGGGAGCTAGCAATATGAATTCATGCCAGTAACCTGCTTTCTACTGCACTCTCTTGCTAGCCAAGAGTTAACTCCATTTGTGAAAAAATGTGGGAGATGGGTCTGATCCAACCTTGCTTCCTTCCATGCCAGGTGTCTCCTGGTTATCTGAGCTATGCTGTGCTCAAGGCTTCAAGCTTTCTAAAAGATATATGCTAAGCACAACAAATCTTTCTCTGCTCTGTTTTGCTCTTTTTAACCCCTTCAAAATATATAGAGAAGATCTCATTGTCCAGGTTGTTGAGGATGTGGATGTTAGAGTCCCCTGAACCAACAGCACTGCTTTAATTAAAGGCTCTTTCCTGAACCTCACATGTCCTACTGTCACTTTCTCACAGGTTTCATAAATTCCACATGCCATAACACAAGTATTCCTCTAGATAGCAACTAAGAATTCAAAAACAATTACCCATAAATAAAAGGACTATCAGAAGAGCCTCTATTGAAGTATAATAAATAGATCATTCAAATATATATTTGCTTTCAAGAGCTAATATCAGAAACCTTCTGAAGAAATGTGAGATGAGTTAAACTAAATATTTTTTTTCTCTTTTCTTAAATGTAGACCACAGTATCATAAATAATAGATTTCTGTTGTGCTAGGCATTTCCAAACTTAATTTGTGTTAATACCCCTGAGAACACTGTAGTGCTTTTTATCTGTGATTTAATGGTGATAACATGCATACTATATTTTTACTAAAATTTGTGGGGCTCATTCATCATACCAATTACTAATAAAAATATCCACCCAAGCTCATCATCCTGAGCAAATATCCAGGTTAAAATCAAGCTCAGGATGAATTAGAGCCCTCATTTTCCAAAGTGTGTTTTGAATAATAGGTGAGTTCATCTAGCTGTCACCTTTTGGCTGGAAGTTTCCAGACTGTCTAGATTAACATAATCTGTTCCCTTAGCTTATTATTCCCTCTTGGCTAATTGCCTTCTTTCCTTCATTTGTACTAATTAGGCTACATTTTGTTTGGCACATTAGCTTGGATAGTGTCACCGAGGTAAAACAGCTCTAATAAACCTAACTATGCACCATTGCTACCATTGTCAATTACAAACATGACCTCAAAAATAAATTTAACTAAAAGGTAATTGTATTTTATGGAAAAGCATATTTTATTATTTTAGTAATACATATAATTTTAATATATTATCTTTACCTCTTTAAAAACATTTTATGAGATTGTGATGAAAACACAATCTACCTTTCTTGGGTGTGTAAATGTCTTGTGCTCTTAAAAAACTTGATTAAATTATTTTTCACTCTCTTATATTTTTTATTAGTACTGTTGGTCCCAAGGTCATCAGCAATTATAATAAGCTTGGATAAGATTGCTGCCATTTGGTGGCCAGATTGCTCCAAAAATTATAGAGACTGTGATCCAGTAAGTTCACTTGTTCTATAATTTTTCAAGCTGATTGTGCTGATGGATTTGTGACCATATGTAAAGTCTCCACCAGATGAGCAAAGAGGGAATTTTGCCGCCAGCAAAGAAGTTGAAACTTACTGAGCGTGTCTCCTCTGCTTGAAGTAGTTGTCTGGATAATTCCAGAGGGTAAGAGAAGATTCCAATTCCATTATCTGTTGCTATCAAAATATCACCCATGTCCTGGGAGACTGTTGTTGGGAAGTAGCCATTCAGTAAGAACAGATGGTGACAACAGGCACAAGAGAATATGGACAACTTCCAGGTTTCAGATAAATAGAATTATGAGCTTAGCTTTGAAAAGAACTTAAGGGAACAATTACTCGACAAGGGAAGTAAAGTATATTCAATGGATCAATGAACAATGAAAAGACAACAATAGAACATGGCCCAGTTATGGGTCATTGCCATCTCCTAATAAAAATCCTCTCAGAGTTCTGGAGCTACTATAAGAAAAACCCAATGGAAGGTCTAAATTTGGAAGTATATAAAGGGACTTTGCAGATTTTTTTTTTAAAAAGGTAAATTAAGAAAAGCATGCAATACTACTACAGTTGAAGTGTGTGTGTCTTTAATGCACAGTCTAGTAACTTTGAAGGGCAATCCTTTATTAAATGAAAATATATTAATCCATAACTCATAATCTTAAGTGGGTAACAGCAAGTATTCTTTAAAGAAGTTACAAAAAAGAAATAAAAGAGAGAAAATATGATTACAATTGCATTACACACATAACTCAGATAACTAAGTAAAAATCTATCTAGTTTCTACCAATTTATAAGCCATGTCAGATAATATAATAGTGAGAATAACATGCTTAGATTATCCAAATGCCACAAATCAGAAGAAAAAAAGAGGTGATTCTTTTATGTCTGTTTGATTTTTATAAACTAGTGTACAAAGCTACGTTATAGCAATAAATGAAGCATACCACAATGTCTAACTTATACAGAATCAGAGAATGCAATTGCTCACCTCAGTCCAACAGTGGATGGGTCAGATAACTCAAGAAATTTAACAGCTAACAGCCCTTATTCCATTGTTGCATTCTGGATGGATACAATGTCTAATGGCATGTATTTCATAAATTTATATTTCATTCTCACAGTACCTATACATTTAACAAATCTTGACTCTATCTTAGACTACATTACCATTTGTACAGCTTACAGTAAAGTCAATCAGATTATTTATCTTTTTTTTTTTTTTTTTTACTTTTTGTTGCAGCATGGCCATAGAAAAATCTGTTAGTTAAATTTACCCTTCAACAGTCATGCCAATCATGACTTCTCAGCTAACTTTTATTTAACTCTGCCCATCATCACTCACATTACTGACCTCAGAAAATGTCATTTCTGCTTCTCCAATATTTCCCAGCTCCACTCATTTCATTGCATCTCCATTCCACCATCATTGTCTAAAGTTTAGACACTAAAGCCTTTTATTAATTTTTTAATTGACATCACTGTCTCTTGACAGTTCATTTTCTACAAAGCAATAGGTTCTAATTTACAATTCAATTTATGGCAAGCTCCAGTTTGAAAATCTCTAATGACATCCTAATTCAGTTGAATTAAAATCTAAATATCTAACTGTAGCTTACAAGGTGCTATATAATCAGATTTTTCTAATCCTATAAAAACAAACTCATCCATTCACACAGCTTCTGATTTTTCCTTAAATACACTAAGCTAATCTCAGGATTTGTAACATTGGTCTTCTTTCAATTAATAGCTCTCTTTTTCCAGAACTTCACTTGACTGGTATCTTCCAAGCTCTCAATTTTTGTCTTTTTAGAAAAATTTTCACTAACAATGCTATTAAAATTAGTAACTTGGACAAAGTAAACATATTTTATTTTATATATATTTCCCTTTATGGCAGTAATCACTATTTGAAATTATTTTGTTTATATAATTATTGGAGGTCTGATACATGAAATTCATGCACTGGGGGAGAGACGGGTGTCCCTCAGCCCAGCCTGCACTAACTCCAATCTGGGACTGCTGGCTCCTAACCACTCATCTGCCTGCCTGCCTGCCTCTAAATGATTCTGCCTGCCAGCCTGATCGCCCCCTAACTGCTTCCCTGTTAGCCTGATTGACATTTAACTGCTCCCTTGACGTTCTGTGCATCCATTACTGCCCTCTCCTGCCCGCCATCATATAGTGGCCATCTTGTGATGATATGGGGGAAGCTATCTTGTAATGACATGAAGGAACGAGGGGCACCTAAGCTTTTATTAGTAATAGATTTTGCATTTTTCTTACTCCACTATAATATTAGTTCAGTAAGAACAGATGCCTTGTCTATTATTCACTCTGTATCCACTGAGATAGGAACAGCACAAAATCAAAATATGTTCCTAATAAGTAAATGTTAAATAAATGTATGAAGTTTATAGTCACAAAGCATAATATAATAATTGTTTTAAAACAATATAGTGGTCATTGAACATCTAACCAATTTTAAATTATGAAAATCTTTATATCTTAATCCCAATTCTTTCACAAAGGAAATTTTTGTGGTAAGTGTTGAATATATTTATCATGCTAGGTCCTTTCATCAGAATTTAATAGTCATTGCTGCAAATTATGGCCCAGAGATGTGATTGCAACACTGCCATAACTTCTATAACCTGGAAAATTATTATCCATTAAGTTCTAAATGTGTTTTTATTCTAGACCCCATTCTTATTTTGTCATTACTTATAATCTAAGGTTCTCTGCTCTCTTCCTCCTCCTTCTCCTTCTACTCCTCCTCCTCCCCTTCTTCCTCCTCCTCCCCTTCGTTCTCCTCCTTCTCCTTCTCCTTCTCCTTCTCCTTCTCCTTCTCCTTCTTCTTTTTCTTCTTCTCCTTCTTCTTCTTCCTCCTCCTCCTCCTCCTCCTCCTTCTTCTTCTTCTTCTTCTTTTTCTTCTTCTTCTTCTTCTTCTTCTTCTTCTTCTTCTTCTTCTTCTTCTTCTTCTTCTCCTTCCTTCTTCTTCTTCTTCTTCTTCTTCTTCTTCTTCTTCTTCTTCTTCTTCTTCTTCTTCTTCTTCTTCTTTCTTCTCTCTCTCTTTTGTTGTCTCCTCTTCCTTCTTCTTCCTCCTCTTTCCTTTTCCATTTCCTTTTCCTTTTGTTCCTTTTTCTTCTCTCCTTCTTCTTCTTTGTTTTTATTATAGACTAGCCTGTAGTTTAAAGTTTCTATATATCTTTTTGGGCTTACTAAATTTTATACCCAATTTGCCAAAATATTTTTGGAATTCTAAAATATCTATTATTTCATTACTCTTTCTTTATCCTAAAAATTGGTGTTAATTTTATCCTAGTTACTAACTGCACTTGTTAGCAGTATTATAGAGGTAAAAGAACCAAATATTATAACTCTCTCTCAAGATTGAAATCAACACATAATTTTATACCTATTTTAAGGAACACATTACATATGGCATGATAATTATGAAAATATAGTGGTACCTCGAGATACGAGTACCCTAACATACAAGATTTTTGAGATACAAGCTATTTTTGCTTTGAAATAAGAGCAACATTTGAGATACGAGTAATCGCGTGGATCGCTGGCTGCACAGGACCCACCAGTTTACCGCGACTCTAGCATCTCATGGTTTCCCATGCCTCAAGGTTACAGAACGAATTAAACTCGTATCTAGAGGTACCACTGTAGATATAAAGTAGCAGGATCCAATTGCATAAAATAAATTATAACAAAAATTTTCAGAATTCATTCATACTCAGTTCACTGTTTGTGATGAAAACCTTCACTCTTGTCTGTTATCTCTATGGTAAAAGCCAACCAATAGCAGCTCCTACAGCCTGTTACCTTGAAACCAGAGACAGAACATTTTTTTTTTAAATTCTCCTGGGCTCTTTTAAATTCTACTTGTCTCTGCTACATAGAAAATCCAAGACACATGGTCAGGGAGTCCCCAACTCTAACCTCCAATTTGAGGTGTTTAGGTGGCTATAATGAAGCTAAAAAGTATAAATTTATCTTCATCATTGCTATCCTTCATCCAACCAAGTGGGTTCTTGACCAGCTATTCTGCACTTGACAGATGTGAGTTGCTAATCCTGTTCACGGCCTGATACATCCTATCATAACTCTCTTGCCTTTTTCATACAGGAATCAACTAAAGAAAGCTGATAGCTGGATGAAAGAGATAATAAAACAGGAGGATTTTCTATAAATTAGTGATTGCATGTTATAGAAGTTTTAAGCCCTTGTTAGCAAGGAGACACCAAATGATTGTAAGAAGGTAGGATAAGAAGGTTGTTGAAAATTTCATCTTTAGTCTGTAGCGTTTAAACACCTTTTTCCCCCACTTTTTAAATATTTTTGTCAGAGCACACCATCAACCGTGAAATCACATTTCTTCTCTTCCTCCCTCTCTTCTTCCATTGATCTCTTTTTAGTGGCTTGATTATTTATTATTTTCTCACCTGAAGATATTTTTCCATTGATTTTTAGAGAGAGGGAAAAACAGGGAGAAACATGGATGTGAAAGAGACATATTGATGGGCTGCCTCCTGTATGCACCCTGACCAGGGCCCTGGCCAGGGAGGAGCCTGCAACTAAGGCACTGCCCTTGACTGGAATCAAACCTGGGATAATTCGGTCCACAGGCTTATACTCTATCCACTTAGTTAAACCAGCAAGGGCATGGTGGCTTGATATTTTATAATTTTATCAGCAACTTGCAGGATGCAACATCATGGAGTTTTATGCAAATCATTATATATCAGCTGACATTTAAAAAATATTTCAAATATGCAATACATAATACTAATCTTTTGGCCAAGCAGGGCTTATGTCCTATGTCTTAGTGTGGACACATCTTAGGACATATGTCAAGTTCTTGCTCATATGAAGCTTATTTCTGGTTACAAGTGTTCACAAGGAAATGATACCTCTAATCATCAATGCCTTTACATTTCTTTAAAAACTCTTTTATTGAACATTTTTCCTTGTTTGCAATGGAAATTATTTCAGCCTTCAACTGCTATTATTAGGAACAAGTGTCAGTTGAAATTTGACTATTCCTTCTAGATCTCTATGACTTATATATTCAGATTTGCAGAAAACCTCTTTGTGCCTTTGACCACAAACTCATTATTTTGGTCAGAGCACACCATCAACCATGGAATCACATTACTTTCATTAATATGAAGTTTCATAACTTGCAAAAATATCTCTATGTAGTCTGCCCAAACCTCTCTGGCCATTAGAAATTCTGGAATGACAGATGATTTTTGCCTTAGGTCTCTAATAGTTCCCCTTTGCTAGGAATAAACTCTTTATTTAGAGACTAGTAAAACTCACAATTATTTCTTCTTTCAGCAGAATGAAGTACTAAAACCCTCTAAACATTCTCTTAGTATTATTGACCTATCTCAACTTTTTCAGACTATGCACTGCTTCTGATTGTGATCTTCATTTTGGCCTTGGAATTTGGCTCTATTCTGTCTCTTTGAGTTTACTTCTTGTGGAATATTCCTGCTGCAACCCAGATGTTGGTCATCATGTTTGCTACCTTGTGTAACTAACTCTACAAAAATACTTAACTGACCCTTCCTGGATGCAAGGATATGCTTGATTAATTAATCCAGTCCTAATATGTCAAAAAATAAATTTAAAAAAATGTTCCAGAGTGTCATCCATATTTCTAATTTTAATTAATTTAACTTTATATTAAATTAATTTGAAATTAAATTATGTAATTTTTCAAAGCCATCCATATTATTAATTTCAGAATTATTCTTCATATAGTTAATGGGTTTTGCTTTAGGGAAAAACTGTCTCATTTCAGATCCCAGTTTCAATATTGAATATCTTTGACTTAGGCAAGTTTCTTAACTATTTTTTGGGTCTGTACTTTCTCTTGAGAGAATGAGAAATATCCACCTCATAATGTTATTTTAAGGATTAAGTACTTAATCCTTAAAAATTGATGGAAACAATAGATGTACACAGGAAGCCTTGATATGTTAGTTAGCTTTTACTATGATTGTGATTTTAGTACATATTGAATAATTATGCCAAAGTTATCATGAATTTGTGTTCCTCATCCATTATGTTAGTAATTATATTGTTTATAATTAAAAATACATGTTCCTCATTTTCTTCAAAATACTTGCTAAATAATAGTATCCTCTGGGTTAGTTAGTTACTAACTATGAATGAATAATTACAGTCCAAGTCTAATAAAGATTGAGAAGTAGTAGATTTTTCTTATTTTTATTTGTGAACATTTATCAAGTTATTAAATACCATGCATGTTTTTCTAAGTATAGGTCATGACAAAAATATTTTAAAATTTAGAATCATTTTACCCGAGGTGAAATTTCTTGTCAGTGATAGTAAATGTAACTCAGTTTTAAAACCATGAAATGCCATTTTGTTATTTAAGTGCTTTTTATATTTAATCTCTATATATTGAAATAATACTACTTTCAAAAAATAAGTAAAAAAGGTGTGACTGGAAGTAAAATTATATAAGCCAAGGATCTGAATAGCAAGAACACATGGATACACTAATTAGTGTGGATTTGTTTGTGTGGAGTCATTAGTAAAGTAAGTTTTGCTGACCCGAATGGCCAAGCTAATGCCATACAAACAAATATGGGTGCATATGTTGTATTTTTGTAAGAATAAACCCATTTTGAAAAGTGTTTTTCATCGAAAGAAAACATTCTTTAAAACCGTTTTAAACTAAAAATATAGTCTGGATTATTTCCAAAAGAAATCATTGTCTGAAAAAAAAATCACTGTTTATTAAATTCATCTAAGATATTATTATAGGATTTTTATTGTGCTGTTTTAAAAGGAGTTTTAGAAATTTAATAAACAGACTAAGAAAGAATAAAAACAAATTACCACTTGCAATGGTACTATACCTTTAAGCTCTATAGCAAACAGTGGCCTTACTGATGGTTTTGGAATTTAATAATTGTGGTAAGCAAACTTTCTTGATTGAAATTGAAATTGAAAAGAATTCCTCATGTATCATTCTCCATCCTTAAAGTTTTTATAACTACAGAAAGTCCACTTTTGTTTGTTCAATATAATATTCTTAAAAATGAGGCTTATAGATAACTCTGGTATGCTCCATTTTCAAAGGTGAAAATATCTAATCATTTAAAATATTAAATTCAAATTATATCTTTAAAAAATTGTCCATAGTGTTAACATTTGCTGTACAGTACAGATAATTCACACTAAGACAGTTTACTGACAGTTTACTAAAAATGAACCATTATGTGGAATGCATTGATTTAAAAATATACAGGCTGTGAAGTGCTCAGCTAGTCAGTTAGTAGAGCATGAGACTCTTAAAAATATACAGGCTGGGACAAAAGTCGGTTTACAGTTGTTCATATGGAAAATAATTCCATCACTAATAAATAATAATACAGGAATAAACTCTGTATTTCATGTACTCACAACTGTAAACCGACCTTTGTCCTGCCCTGTAAATCTAAGCACAACCATCAAGCTTTCATCATGGAATCACATTCCGCTAAATTTAATATTCAGCTGGGACCCCTCATCGTACTAACCCATCAGGGGCATTTGTCTGGAGTCACTCTCCTCCTCCTTCATTTTTTTTTTCCTTTTGCTTCTAAAGCAACGCACCCTCTGTAAATTTTCTTCCTACCTTAAACTCTCCTTTTCAAAATTTTCTGTAGCATTCCCATTTTTATCCTTGGAATTATCTAGTGCTCAGTGTTTGAAAATCTTTTATTTCAGTACTCTCCCCTTTAAGGATCTATTTTAGTCTATGGCGTTCAAATGCCATCTATATACTAACAATTCTCAATTTATATTACCACTAAACATGATACATGTTTCATGTATTCATGCATTCCAATTGCTTACTGAACATTTCCTTTTGGTGACTAATTCATACCTGAAAATATTTAAAAGTGAACTTTTTCTTTCAACCATGAAATACTCTTCTAGCAATCTTCTCATTTTTAATTTATGATAACTCTATCTTGGAGATGCTTAAATTCTAAATTTTAGAATTATCCTTAACTTATCACTTCCATAGAAATTTCACATTCCATGCATTCGCTGGTCATTTTGACACACCCATATATCTGAAGTTTTATTATTTACCATTATCTATGTCTGGTCTAAGTTCTCACCATCTTTTGGCTGTGCTATTGCTCTACCCTAATAATTGTTTTTGACTTTTACCAGGGGGGTATTCTGTTTTCTACTCAGAGCTAAGTGATCTTTTGAAACATATTTAAATTCTGCCATTCTTTTCAAAATCTCCAACAATTCCCCATTTTACTCAAAGCAAAAGTTAATAATATCCTAACAATGGTGTGCAAACTACTGGCTCCCATGCTTCTTTGACTCATTTCCTACATCTTTCTTTCTCTGAGTATTAGCTACACTGACCTCTCTGTGTAGTTCTTAAACTTATCAAGTGTGGTCCCTGTTGGAAGCTTTGAACTTGCTGTTCCATCAACTTTCCAATATATTGTCTTGGCTCATTTTCTCTTTTTGCTCAAAAATTATTTTCTCTGTGATGTGTCCACAATTATTGCATATAAAAATTGCATTCTTCTACCTTTTTTACCATGTTCTTTTTTGAGCTTCTTACTTTTGCCATAATAGAATGCATCGCCTTGCAAATTGTAAACAAGTAATTATTTAGTTTGCTTTTTTACAAAGAAGGCAGAGTTGTCATTTTTTTAAAAATATATTTTATTGATTTTTTTACAGAGAGGAAGGGAGAGAGATAGAAAGTCAGAAACATCGATGAGAGAGAGACATTGATCAGCCGCCTCCTGCAAGCCCCACTGTGGAGATGTGCCCGCAAGCAAGGTACATTCCCCCAACCGGAATTGAACCAGGGACCTTTCAGTCCGCAAGCCGACTCTCTATCCACTGAGCCAAACCAGTCTCAGCACAGAGTTGTTATTTTTTAATAGTATGGACTGCTGTATCTCTATGATATAGGTTTTTCTTTGGCAAATATTAACAAATAAATACAAATTAATATGTGGTCAATGGATTTTATTGGCTTTTATGATTATGATTTTAAGGTCATAAACAAAATACTATTAAAATGGTTCAACTAAACAGGGATAAGTTTTTAAAAAGCAGAGAAGTTATCTTAATATTCAGTATCTGGGAATTTAGAAAATTGTTGCTTACAGTGCATAGATAGATGGCATTAGAAAGGGAGATCATTATCCCATTTTAATAGGAGAATTGTAAAAGGGGATGTTTCTGGATTCATATAGGTTTACAGATTTAGTGACTCAATGTTAAAGTGATTTTTCACTTGAAAGTTTTTGTTGTTCTCTCTTTCTTTTGACAATGTAAGCATACCCTAGAATAAGCTGGGAATTGCAAAATCAAATATTTGAATAAAGTGTAAAATAATTGAAATAGTTGTAGGGGACTGAGAAGGGCTGAATAGGCAAAAGTAGAGTTATTGAAAAATATGCAGTGAGGTCCATAATACAGGGCAAATTGGTATGCATTGCAATAAAATCAGTCTAACACTTTCATGAATCCTCTATAAAAATACTGAATATCTGGAATCCTAGCTTACTTGCAGTAGGATTTTATTTGGGAGATACTAATAAGAATACATTGAGAATACCAGTAAAATGGTAGATGTTTTAGTAAAATGATAGTCAATGAATTCACCAGAGAAGTTGCAGAGAAAGGAACATCAAACCAAAAGCAGGCAAACAGGTGAGGAAAAAAAAATGTAATACACAAGTAGACTAGAAGCAATTTGCAATTTTTATAAGGTTAGCAGTTTGGAGTGATGACTGTGAGCATGATAGGCACATGCAGAGAAGACATGAGCAGATCTAGGAGACAATAATCCTTTTTGCAGGATCCATTCCATAGGTTGAGTCCACAGCTTGGGGAGAGAGTTTTCCAGGTTTCAAGATATTTAACTGTTGCTATTAGTAAACCTTTAAAGAGCTTATTATTTATACATAAAATATGTTTTTGTTTGTTTTCTTTAATATATTTTATTAATATTTTACAGAGAGGAAGAGAGAGAGATAGAAAGTAAAGTCAGAAACATCAATGAGAGAGAGACATCAATCAGCAGCCTCCTGCACCCCCACAGTGGAGATGTGCCCACAAGCAAGGTACATGCCCCCAACCAGAATCGAATCTGGGACCTTTCAGTCCTCAAGCTGATGCTCTTTCTACTGAGCCAAACAGGTCTCGGCCATAAAATATGTTTAAAAGTAAAGAGTAGCATGACTAAATGACATGCATACAACAGGATAGTTTTGCTTGATTGTTCTCTTTAATTTTCTTTCTAAAGATAATAGTAATCACATTGTTTGACTGGAGTTTGGGGTGAGGGTAAGAGTAAGTGAAGGACAAGGAACTAATCATCAAAATCTGAGATGCATTTGTGTGGTGAACCCTCCTTTTGTGACTGACTCTTGGGGAGACAAAGTCCTTATGAAAACTAGATCTCATTTTGAGAAAGGTTAGCTAAATATATGATTTTATGCTTCCTTTATAACGAACTTTTTAAAAGGACATAATGGAAAGAAAAGGAGACTAAAAATTTTGGTCAGTGAAAAAAGAAGAACACAGTTATTGGAGATGACAGGAGAGAGTATCGGATGACCAAAGTGAGAGTGGGCTTGAAATTTGTGTAGAAAGGAAGGAAATAGCAGGAGAGTCTTAACTATTTAGTTGTTTGTCAGGCTAATGCATGTCAGTGTCAACTGGATAGTATAAGCAGTCAAGCTAATCTGAATTCAGCTGCAGCTAAAATCTCATTTCCCCTGGATCCTCAGGGATGGAGGCCAGCAGGGTGTGAAGAGTGGTTCTGGTGGCTGTGCAGCCAGTCAGGACTGATGGGGGATTGGAATTTTGCCTTGTGCTCTGCCTTACTGTTTCCGTGATGCATTTTCGTAAATATATAAAATGTCTTATTTAAGCGTTTGATACATGGAACAGACTAACAGAGGTCAGAGGGAAGGGGAATGGATGTGGGGGGAGGGAGACTGGATGAAAGAAGGTGAAAGGTTAGACAAAGAACATATATGCATAGCCCATGGCCACAGACAACAGTGTGGTGATGGCCAGAGGGAGGACAGGCTGGGGCTGGGTGGAGGTGAGTGAAGGGGGAGAACATGAGTAACATCTGTAATAGTCCCAACAAAAAATTGACCAAAAAAAAAAACACCCCAAAAAAACTTACATTGTTTTCAAAGTGTTGGAGTGGAAATAAAAATCCCTGTGTACCTGGTCTCAGCTTTTAGCTATACGTATCTGATAAAAAAAAGTCTTTAAACTCACACACACACAAAAGGGATAATCAAGTCGCAAAGCACCAAACCTAAGGCATGAAAAACCTAAAAGCAAGAAGAGTGTCTACCTTGACCTTTTATTTTACAGGAGAAAAATGAAAGGACAATGCTAGGGGAAGAATTGTATGTACAGATGAACCAGGTCCTAATGATGTCTTTGTAATAATATAGTTATTATTTAATAGGAAAGGAGGGAAAGGAAGACTAAATACTAATAATATAGACATGTCTTTATCCATGACATGTCTATATTACTAGCTTTGCCAAAAAGTTGCATTTAACACTTTCCAAGCCTGTTCCCCACTAATTGATGGGGAAGGAACTGGACAATAGACACATGTCCAGTAAGGTCTAAGTGACTTGTAAGGTGCCTTCTTGTCAGTGGCCAGTCATTGGCATAGTCACTGCAAGCACAGGGAACCTGAATTTAAATTTCTGCAAAAAAGGAGCCATACACTCTCACTTCTCTCTCTCACTCTGGTATGCCTTCCTGGTTCTGCTATGGCAGAGGATATATGCCTCAGTGGCTCATTGCCATGTGGGACTCCACACAATGGATTAATGGACTTCAATTGGGTTGGATGTTGAACCATATTTGGCTGCAACATAGAATGAAAGCTCTGGACACTGGTCTTGCTTTTAGCTCTGTTGAACCCACAGATGCTCCTCTTTTGGGGCTGGCTTAAGGGCAATGGAACTTTCTAACCCAAGTAATGTAACTCCTTGCAAATAAAGCCTTTGTCCACATCTCATTCTCCCATAGAGGTTTCTAAAAACGTATTTTACCTCAGTACCCCAAGAACCTCACTCTCACAAGCAACAGAGGGATTTGATCCTTCGGTAATAAAACTGTTTACGTTGCAACTCAAAAAGCACTTGTCGGTCTATAGATAACTACTTTTGAAAAATGCTTATCATAATGCTCACAAAATAAACTCCCATATATGCACATGTGCATATACCATCTTTCTTAGATTTAATGACCTTGACATTTGTGTTAATATTACAGGACAATTATTATGAAGAATTTCAGTCAATATAGGTTTGATGTTTTCTAACTATTAGATTCAGGTTGTGCATCTTTGGCAGGAACACAGAGAAAATGGTGTGTTATTCTTATTGCACCCTATCAGGTAGTGTGCAATTCTGTTTTATTCCATTAAATATGATGTTAATTTTTATCACTCGATTAAGGTGATGTTGGCCAGTCTACTACTTTGTGGAGTTATTCTTTCCCACATTATAATTAATAAGCACCTTGTGGAGTGGTATTTTGAAAATATAAAAATATTTTGTTCTTCATCAATCCTTCAATGTCTGAATACATTATTTAAAAAGAGTCTCCTAGTGCCCCACTTAGTTGAAAAACATTTCATTCATTGCTATCATTTATTTTTATGTTCAACATTTCCCAAATTTGGTCAGGGTGAGCACCTTCAAGGTGGCTTCTGTATCCTTCTAACATGTTCTCTTCCTTCCCAGAGTGCCTACCCTCTGGTTTTCTTGCACCAAGTCTTTTCTAAAACATTTTATACTTTTTTGCTCTTTCCCTGGAATCATCAATTTCTCCCAGGGGTTCTAGATCCTTCCAGTGGAGAATGTTATTTAGGGGCCCAAATCTGGGCATTATATTGACAGGTTATTATAGTGTTTCTGTCCTCTCAATAAATAGAGTCCAGAAGTATATGTATGCATGCGTGTGTGCACACACACACACACACACACACACACTCACATACACACACACACGTGCACATTTACACATTAATTTAAATCTTCATTTATCTGTTTATATATTGATAATGATGTCTTACAATACAACTCTAGAATTTATTCTTCTTTTCTCTCTCTACATATATGAGACTCTCTTCTCCAGCAGGAGACCAGATTGCTTTATTTTATTTGAATATAATTTAGTAATTTGAATATAATTACTTATTTGACCAAACTCTGTCTAAAACCAATCTCATTACTAATGCATATCTCTATCCCTGCAAGAATGCTCTCTTCACCACATTTGGGTTTTGACTACGCGGGTCCATAGTGTCCCCCCTACCTATGGACACCTTCATTTGGCTCTGAAAGCCTACTTGTACCCATTCTCACCTGGTTCTAGCTCTGACTGCATACACCAGACCAATTTCATCCGTATATAGGTGCTCTAACACCCAAAGCTGGCTGTCCTCCTGTGCCTATGGCTCTTAACCCAGCTTGTTCTTGGATTCCTCTCACTGAACAGCATCAGACACAAGCATAGCTGTGCTATCCCAACTCTAGTTTTAGGATTTTGTTGTTCAAAAAGAGAAGGGGATGGAAAAGGAGAAAAGTAAATAGAATTTACTATTTATATAGACAGAAAATGATACATTCATTCACATTAAAGCATACTTGACTGACAACTCAATATATGTGACTTCCTGAGATATATGAATTTTATCTGAAAAGAAAAACTTTTATAAAAAGAAATTAATATCTAATATTGAATTTTAAGAACTGATAAATTGATAAAATAACTTTTACTCCAACTAATATATTCCTTTTGAAGGTAAAGTTGTTAGATGTTGTATATTGGTGACTTTCAGAATTCCTTGACACAAAATGCTTAAGACAGCCAGATATTCTTCTTACCTAAAATATGATTCTGAATTGAAGTCACATTTAAGACTGAAGAGTTTGGTGAAATAGAAATTATATACATAAAAGAAGTAAAATACAAACTTAAAACTACAATTGACTATAGGATTCCATATAACTATCCTGACTCATGAGCACTGTTCTAAACAGTTTATATGCACTAATACAATTTGTATAACAATTGTAGGAGATAGATTATACGAGTGAGGTTACTGAGGCAGAGATGTTATGAAAATTACTCGCAAAAGTTGTACAACTAGTGGGTGGCAGCATTGGTCCAAGCCCTTCCTGGGGAACTGGCAATATAATACAGCCTTTTGTTAATGCAATAAATATAGTTATTGTTTTGTGCTAGATCAGAAGTCTCTCTGATATCCCAGCAACTTTTTATATTAGCAAAGCAAGTCCCAGGAAGCTATTGGAGTTGCCCTATATGGTAGTGTTTATTATCAAACTTTAGAGTTTTCAACCCTTGAATCATCAAAAGTGCACTTATCTGTGAACAGAGAAAATAGACCTTTACTCTTATCTGTCCTTTTAAGGCAATAAATGCGATAAGATTTCTTTTCGCTAGGGCAGCTTGCTTATTTCTGACTTTTATTTTCTTTTTATAGAATGAGTTAAAACTTGGCAGTTTTTTCCCCCACTGACAACATAGCTAATTCTACTACTCTTCTCTCCCGTAGAAAGGTATATAAATAACAATGTGTCAATAAACAATTCCATTCTAGATGAAGCTTCTTGTTTAAATTACTTTTGGATACTTTATTCTCCAAAAGTTTTTAATTTAAACTTAATCAGGAAATATTTATTAAAATATAAAAGAGAAAAATAATTTTGATGTTTTCATGAGATAGATTTTTCTTTTTAAATGCTCTTAAGGATTTCAAGGCTGTGTTAAATAATATTTGAGTAGAAAATGTGTGTAAAGGACAAGAATGTATTTTTCTTTTAATTTGTTGCATTATAGCATTCTTGAGAATTTTTAACATCTCCATCTATCTTTATTGAATGTAACGCCTATCATCACCACCAAAGTGCATTATGAACCCCCACTTCTGCACAGTAGTAAGCTGTGCAGTCCCGGTGTTTAAGATAGTGTGATAACATCTCTTAAAAGGATAATACATCTTTTTCTATAGTGCATCTCGTCAGAGTATCTCAAAGCAATTAAAAATAAATGGAAAAAAACTGTTCCCAGGAAAATTTGTTTCACAGTTAGAAACTGTTAAATCCATTTCACAGTTGGAAATATTGGCAACAGAATGAGATTAGATAATTCTTAAAAGTTGACATTTCTCCAAGAATAGTTCATGCATTCTATAGACATCTGCATGTTCTAATCACTAAGTAATTCCTCCTTTCTTTTTTGTATAATTCAATCAATGAATGATGGTTTCACAAACAATTTTACAATGCAATACAAATTTAGGAATGCCAGAGCAGTGTAAGATATTAAACTGACTCTTGGACTAAGGTTTGAGAAAACATGTTTCTAAAAATCAAAGCAAGTATATTTTAAAATGTTGTTGATAAATTAAGTCTCTAAGATAACTAAGAATAGTTTCTTAAAATAAAAATGTTATTTCTCTGTATGTAAATTTGCTTATTTTTAATATATTTTATTAATTTCAGAGAGGAAGGGAGAGGAAGAGAGAGATAGAAACATCGAAGAGAGAGAATCATTGATCAGCTGCCTCCTGCATGACCCCTACTGGTGATTGAGCCTACAACTTGGACATGTGCCCTGACCAGGAATTAAACCATGACCTCCTAGGTCAACACTCAACCACTGAACCACACTGGCCTGGCATACGGTTGCATATTTTAATGATTATTCTTAATATCCAAAAATTGGTATGAGAGTTTCTTGGAATGGAATCATCCAGTAAAAGGCAGTACCTGGCGACCGATAGCAGCAGCATGTCAGATCTTTGTATGGTTCTCACATGTATAATTTTCACAGCCTACCTCTGCTAGACCTGTCTATGTTCCCAAATCTGCTTAAAAGTACATTGAGCCAAGATAAAAGAAAGGAAAGAAGATGGTTTACATATGGGAAGAAATAAAAGATTGGTAGGAAAAATAACTCTCTGCAATATTCTCACTAACATATATATTTGTTTTTTGCAAGTGTAGTTATATAGTGAGTCATCAAAAATAAGGTAAGGTCAATGATCTTCCTTCTCTTGAGCAAGGAACTCCTAACGCAAGCCCATGTTGCAAAGCAAAGAAAACAGAACAGCAAGACTGTTAGAATCAACACCATCAAACCCCTGGAAACTAATCAAAAGCTTGCCACAACCTGGGGAGCATTTCCTCAGGAGAAAAAAAAGCCTACTAATTTCATTAAGAAGAGTGAGCTTTGTGATGTTTTCACTTATGTTACATCCACGCTGTGCTCCCTAGCTCAGTGGTAACCTTAAAAAAAAAAAAAAAAGCGCATGTGCCCAGCACTGGTCCAGGAAGAAAAAGAACAGAACTCATTCACAAATTGTTCTCACTTGATCTGCCTAGTATAGTGGCTGCCTGGAGACCCACTTTTAAAGCGTCTCCCTTTCACCCGATTGGAACTTACCTTTTGCCAACGCTTCTATTCAGGAACACTTGTTTAAAATGTTTCTAGATAAATGTTTTAGTCACTGCCACTTAGGCTATGGTGAATATTTGTAGCAAGTAATAAACTGACCAAAAAGTTTGGAAGGGAAGGCGGGAGACTTGATGCTTTGGGGAATAAGGCCTCGGAAAAGCTTTGACATACTCCTGGGAAACAAGGGCTACGCACAAAGAAAAGCCCTGAGAAGCCCTGTCCTCTGACATTTGGGTGACCTTGAGATTCCATACAAGCAGAAAGTAAAAGCTAAGGTAGGGCTGTCAACTTCTTGGCCCAGTTTTAAAGGTATGCCCTCACACACCCAGAATCTCTCTGCAAACTTATGCACAGAAAACAAAATATTTTTTGGCTCCAAGTATTGAAATAAAACTTTTTCCAGTCATTAGACAATAAGCTAACAGAAAAAAGACTTTAGTGGGCACACAGGAGAAAGAATACATACTTTACAAAGTTAATTCAGAGAAGAAATCACACAAACAAATAAGAAATAAGCCAAAACCGGTTTGGCTCAGTGGGTAGAGCGTTGGTCTGCAGACTGAAAGGTCCCAGGTTCGATTCCGGTCAAGGGCATGTACCTTGGTTGTGGGCACATCCCCAGTGGCGGGTGTGCAAGAGCAGCTGATTGATGTCTCCCTCATCGATGTTTCTAACTCTCTAACCCTCTCCCTTCATCTCTGTAAAAAATCAATAAAATATATTTTTAAAAAGAAATAAATAAAAGTAGCACCGCACACTCTTCAAAGGAGAGAAAATCTAATGTTCAGATTTATCATATTATGATATTCAAAATGTCCAGAATTCAACAAATACTTATAAGATATACAAAGAAACAGAAAAAGTATGGCCCAAACACATGAAAAGCAGTGCTCAAACCAAATTGTTTATTAAACATTTTATATCATCTATTTCAATATATTTAAAGAACTAAAATAAACCTTGTCTAAAATTCTAAAGGAAAAAAGTGTTAAAATATTGTATCTCCAAATATGGAATATAAATAGTGGCCCTCTAACTACTGCCATTGCTACAATGTTAGTTCAAGCCACCATTACCATTCCCTTTGGCTATTTTTCTCCACCTCTCTACATGATAAACCCACCTCGGCTCTTTCTCTCTGATAATCTCTAAAAAACACCTGAGAGATAGTTTTTATTTAAAAAAATATGTCATATTATGGCATTCCATTTATATGACAGCAGCTGAATAAAAGGATAATGTAAGACTAGAGGGGAAAACCCTAATTTGATGGCCCTTTCTTAAATTTGACAGTCCTATAGTTTACAAATCTTTAAATTCTGTTACTACTCTCATTTCAATCATAACTATACAAGGCTATAAAACACATATTTAACAGAATAGGAAATTATCTTAGTGTAACAGTGTGGTGATGGGAACACTGTGAGGCACCAGTACATGTCAAAGATAAATGTCAAGGCTATTAAGTTGTTACTTCAATGTGACCAGCAATTTTAGCAGGGGACTGGCTTAGTATTAAAGGGGCTCCTAGCATTAAAAAAAAATGTGCTTGAAAAGCAACAGAAAATATGTTACAAAAAACTGTCCTATAAATATTTTTATACCTGTAACAAGGCAAATTATATTTTTACTTTTTTAGGAGTACTCTGGTAAAATGAAAATATTCTAAAGATTGTAATAATTTTAGTCACACTAACCTACCAAGGTCATTGTAAGACTAAAGAAAAAGAGAATCAGAAACAAAGCAATGTTTGAAAAGCATGGAAACCACCTTTGAGTGTGGCAGTGCTAGAAGCAAAGCCATGGAGCTTTACAAGTGGTCTCAGTGTCTTTGGGAAAAATAGAGAAAAAGAGGAGATCGATCACCTAAAAGAGCTTTGACTTCTCAAACCTTTAAAGGACTGTCGTATCTCTCCATTTCTTTTGGCAATTACAGCCATTTTTCTCTACTTAGAATTCCCAAGTCTGATATTTCTTTTCAGGGCTGATTTTTTTCTCAGAATAAAATTGGGGCAGTAGACTTATTTTAATCCAAGGACTAGTAATATAAAAGTGCATTTTGGGACTCAGAGTTTGCATAGGTACAACCCCACTAGAAACCCCACTAGGTGTAGTCTGACTCCACCTCTACTATGCATGGTGGTGGCTCTTAAATCCCTGGCATCTCATCTGGCCCTTTGGCTAGCAGACTTTGACAATGTTAAGAGTCTGTATTTATTATATTTTTTTTATTATATATGATCTGTATACTGTATTATGTGCTCACCACACTAAGTTATGTCTCTTTTTGTCACCATTTATCTCCCATGCTCTCTCTTCTAGCTCCCTACACGCACATTTCCTACTAGTAACCACCATACTGTTGTCTGTGCCTATGAGTTTTTTGTTTTGTTTTGTTTTGTTTTGTTTTTGCTTAATTAATTTTGAGTTTATTCTTATGTATAGTGCAAGAAGGTGGTCTAGTTTGATTTTTCTGCACATATCTGTCCAATTCTCTCAATACCATTTATTGAATAGGGGCTGTCTTTACACTATTGTATGTTCCTGCTCCCTTTGTCAAATATTGACCATAAGGATGTGGGTTTATTTCTGGGATCTCTATTTTCTTCCACTGATCTATAGGCCTCTTATGTCAGAAACATGCTGTTTTGATTACTATGGCCTTGTGGTACAGTCTGATACCAAGGTAGCATGATTCCTCCAAGATTTAATGATACATAAGCATTCTAATGCAATAAATAAATAATAAAAAGCATTTCTAATTTAGAATGTGTTATAATCTATTAATTATATTTGTTGTACATAATCATAAATTTGTTATGAATACAATTTTACCTAAGTTAGTGTGCTTATTTGATGAATTTTATTCACCCACAGAGGCTACCATCTCTCAATCTGGGAATTATTTGTTAAGATTTTACTTTGTCCCTATTATGTAACCCAGCACTACAAAAAACTGATACATAAATAAATATGAATATTTAGTCCATCTAATTTTCTATAAGTAGTACATGCATATGTTTTTCTGTTAAATATGTATCATTGTTCTTAATTAAGCAGATAAACCATTCCAGCTTTTAAATTTGGTGCAAGTTACAGCATTCTTGAATCTTTTCTCAGTTTTAAAGATTGAAGTAATGAAAATGACAAATACCTATTTTTCAAACTGTGCTACCATCTGGTCTTCCAAATTCTTCTAATTGAAAGCATAACTTCAATTCTTTATGAGAAAACTCTTTATTATGTAAGACTAGAGGCCTGGTGCATGAAATTTTGTGCACTGGGGGTAGGGTCCCTCAGCCCGGCCTGTGACCTCTCACACTCCAGGACCCTTTGCTTCTTACTGCCTGCCTGCAGTGGATGCAGGAGACGCTCCTGCCACCATGAGCCTGGCTTCTAGCTGAGTGGTGCTTCCCTTGTAGAAGCACAATGACCACCAGAGGCAGCTCCTGGGTTGCGCATCTGCCTCCGGTAGTCAGTACATGTCATACCAACCAGTTGTTCCACCATTTGGCCTATTTGCATATGAGGGCTCTATTATATTGGATTATATGCATAAGTAAAACTGATATTGAGACCTGCATATTTAGTAGGTATAGTTGTTCATTTGAAAATCCAAATGTGTTTATACAAAACAATTTCTTCATATTACGTCTCTAAGAATATATATGATGGAAATCAAAACAGCTTAGTGACCTTCATTATGTTAAAATTGCCTCTTTCATTATTTAAATAACAAGGTTATTTTCATGAGAAGAATTTTTGAATATTATTAAGAAACATTTGAAGTGCCTAAAAGGTATTCTAAATATTTCCCAAACCTGATGGCAACAGAGTGAACTAATACCATTCCTACCACTTTGAAAATATAACAAAATAATTTTAACATATTCAAAAGAATAGGTTTTGGAGATTGAGAGAGATTCTTGAAAAAACACAATGGAATGAATTTTCCTCATAACTCTATGTTCAGGAAATATCATTTTATATGCAATACTAGAGACCTAGTGCATGAATTCGTACATGGGTGGGTTCCTCTGGGTGGCCTGCAGGGATCAGGCAAAATCTGCAGTCCATTGCCACGTGCAGCTTTTACCTGCAGCTCCTGTGGGCTCATACCCAATCAGTCTGATCGGGAGAGGCTTGTACTGCTGCAGCAGCGCTTGCCAGCCATGAGCTCTGCATCTGCTGCCCTCCCAAAGGGAATGGCCTGCAGGACCTGCCCGAAACTGCTCTCTGATATCCCTTGAGGGGTCCTGGGTTGCTAGAGGATGCAGGCCAGGCTGAGGGACCACATAGTGCACAATAATGCTGGGGAGAGACCATGAGAGGGCTCCAGGGCTTGTCTGGCTCATCTCACTCAGTCCTGATTGGTTAGACCCTAGTAGCAAGCTACTTACTGATTGGAGCATCTGCCCCCTGGTGGCCAGTGCACATAATAGTGACTGGTTGACCAGTTGACTGTCTGCCCCTGTTGGTCAGTGCATTTCATAGCAAGTGGTTGAGCAGCCTTAGCATTTTATTAGCATATTATGCTTTGATTGGTTGTTCAGTTTTTATGCTGTTTGATTGATTTGCATGTTACCCTTTTATTATATAGAATTTTTAAAGAAGAAAATTCTGTCTTTGACCCATTCTAGTGTAAAGCATGTGAATTTATATTATGCATATTTACAGATTTTAATTATCTTATTCCAACAAGTGATAACACTGCTAGTTGTTCATCAGTAGTTTTTTGTTTTGTTTTGTTTTTGAGTATTAACTAAGTGGGTAGTCATCAAACTATAATAGCACTTCCTAAATTCTGGTGCAATTTAAGTTCTCTACTCAATAGGATATGGGGTTCTAAAGCAATGCATGCTGCTTCAAGATCATGGACTTAAAGGAATATAGATGTTCTCCATTGCTGTTATGTCTCACTGCTTGAGTGATAACTGTAGCTTACACCTGGGAGCCCAAGATAGAAGTCAACCATTCCATCAGCCTTAAACCAGCACTTTCAGACTCACTGTTCCATGAGACACAGGGATAAACTTTTCTTTGTCTAAGTCATTCTATTCTAGTGTATTATTTTTCTAGAAACACAACCCTAGACAGTACTCTAATAAAACACAATCCTCATATTCTTCTAACCTAGCATAAAGCTGACTGTAAACTACCATAAATGCTTTCATTTGTACATTAGAAATGTTGACAGTGAGTTATTTAAAAATAACAAGTTACTTGTATTATCATAAGATTTTTAAAATATAATTTTATAATTTTCAATTGAATAATGGTTTTCATTATGATTATGTTTTGTAGTTAACCTCATTTTCTATAAAGTAATATTGCTTTTTCTTTCAGGATGGCAATGTGAAATTTTCATACATAGATTTTCTTGGGGTAAAATTTGGGTCAACTTTAATAACATTATTGAATAAATAACCATATTGATTATACACAAGTATTGCAAACATTATGGAGATGGCATGCAAAAAGCATTTTTAAAATACTAACATTTTCTCCCAAGTAGTTGGAAAGAATAAGATCCATATTTTCTGGCACGGTTGTGTGACTGAACAATTTACTTAGACCTTAGACTCCATCACTCAGTTCACTCTGAGGGTAATATTCTTTGATTATTGTGCAGCAGGGAGGTATAATAATCAATCCAATAAGATTGTAATGTGGTTAAAATTAGATGTTGTTTTGATGTTGCAAAAATAATTTATGAATAATGAGCATTCATATGGCATGGTGTAGAATGATGTGTTCTGATGAACGAAATTTCCCATATGTTCAGATTCTATTATTTATGTAATAAAGCCACCTATGAAAAACTTTCCATTAAACAGATACATAAAAGTACAAAATCGTATTTTCATATTTACATTAATCATCAATAAACCCTCTCTAAAATTACTGCATTTAGTTAGGAAATTATGAAGTACAACTTTCAGTGGACTTTGGAAAATAACTTTAAATAGCAAAGTCATATGTTGCTATTTATTACTCCTAAAGGGAATAAAATTTACCAAGAAATATGAATTTTCTCCATTTTATTAAGAAATGTAAAAAAATAAAAGATTTCAATAGAAATCACAAAACTGATTTTAATATATAATCAAGATCATTTTGAAGTTGAATGCTGCCTTTTGAATATACGTGTTAAAAAATGAGAATCAAATGACTAAAATAGTTTCAGAATTTTAATGCACTAAGGCTAAAAAAAAATCCTTGAATAGTTCTTAAGAAATGACAGATAATGAGGTAAACCTAATGGTTACTTTAGCTGATGTGTACTGTTGAAAAAAATACCCTAACTGTAACTATAGGTTTCTTGTTATTTGATTCCTGATCAATTGATTAGGTTATATGACTTCATGACCACATATCTTTGCCATAATATTTGAGACAAAGTTAATATTTGATCTTTGGGCTTTTGTGTATTCTACAACTGTTCTTACTTATACATAAGGCTTCTGGTTGTATTACAACAATAATTATTTGATAAATGCTGGCTTGGACAGGTATTGGTTAAGTCAGGCATCATTGTACATCATATTCATTTTTACCTTCAAAAAAATGTTAATATTTTTATATTTCTAAATTTCTTGATTTCATTTGCTGAGTTTCCCATTTCTGCCTACTATTTTATTTAACAACTTAATAAAACTTGTGAGGTTTTTTTCTTTGGCTAGGCTTTAGGGAATAATTTCTTTGTTCCATTTCCTAAGGAAGAGCTTTATGATCCAATAAGAATTATTGCTAACCTGCATTCATTCTTCAGGGAAGAGCATATGACTTGGTTTAATATGGAATTTAATTATAGCTAGCATTAATATGTAATGACCACCAAGAGAATAAATAGTTGGGGGAAAAATAACAGAGGAATACTTCATTCACCTTAAAGTAATATGTCTGCTGAAAGTGGCTGCCTAGTTACAATTCCTATGACTTTTTCTTCTTTTAATCCCTTTGGATAATGCTGATTTTTTCCCTCACCCATCCTCACTTGCTCTAGTTTTATCTTATTATTTCCTAGGCCAATTTCTCCATTTCTTTTCTTACACCTTGAAAATGTGTCTTTGAGAATTCAAACTCTAGTTTGATATAGCATTTAGGTCACTATTCTAAGTTATATTGAATTTAATCACAAGGTCACTTGAACCAAGTAGCTTTGCTATTTCTAATCTACTAACTGCACATTTTCTCTGAGATTGGATAGGACCAGTCCTGTTAGGATTTCTGACACTGAAGGTCAATAATTCTTTATTTCATCCATAATTTTATATTTTATTGTCCTACACCTCTCAAAAGTTTCACAGTTTTTGTGGAGAAAATGAAATATCCTATCACTAAACTAGATTGCTATTTTTTTGTCTTTTTTATATTATCATGGCACTTACAATTCTTTCCTTCTCACTTCCTTGTTTTCCACTTGGTAGCTTATTTTTATCTTTATATCTAGCATGTGTATATTTAAATATAAATGGCACATTCATCTCAATGTAGTTATATTTTTAATTTGAAATGATGCAATTTAATTAATTGGGTTTTAATGCTTTAAATAGTAAGATTATAACATATTTGTCTAACGTGCTTTATTATGTTCTTTTAATATTTAAAAGATAATAATCAATGTAATTTTATACAACCTTTTAGATAATTCTATGAAAATACATGTAAACTTAAGTAAAAATAATAAATAATTTTAAGGTTATACATCGAATAACTGAAAGTACTTAATTTCTAAAATACATCTTAAACAAATGTAGAATTATTTTATAATATTAATTTAGACAATTAATTATGAATAGTAAAAGTTAGGAAGGCAGAGCTCCCTATTCTAGGTTTAGCCACTATTTTCTGTGACTTTGAGCAAATCATTAGGTTTGATAATATATCCAGAGCATTTTATAGTTTGCAATTCTTTCAAACATTACATTAGGTCCCTATAACATACAAATTAAGAAAAGCAAATTTATACTGAAACCAATTTGGCACAGTGGATGGAGCATTGGCCTGCAGACTGAAAGGTCCCAGGTTCAATTCCAGCCAAGGGCATGTACCTTGGTTGAGGGCACATCCCCAGTAGGGGGCGTGCAGAAGGCAACTGATAGATGTTTCTCTCTCATTGGTGTTTCTAACTCTCTATCCCGCTCTTTTTCTCTTTGTAAGAAATCAATAAAATATATTAAAATAAAAAGAAAAGAAAATTTAGATTTTAGAAATTAAATATATTTTTAGAATTTAAATGTATTTTGTTATTAGCTAAACTTTCAGTAGAATTCAGGTCTGTTTTCTCATAAAATGTATTTTTAATTACACAACACTGCTTCATGTAAATAAAATCAGTGACTGCTTCCCAACATATAAAACATATGCTATTAATTAAAAGTAATTAACTACCCTATAATGTTTTTATATAAATATGCAAAATAACAAATACAGAATAGACATTAAAATTATGAAATAATGCTATCATTTTATTTTAATGTCTGATTATTTTAAAGCAAATGGTCTAAATATATAAAGACAGATATTGTCAAAGTGAATTAAAACATATGACTCAACTATATGTCATGCACAAGTAATTTACTTAAATATAATGGTATAGACAATTTAAACTAAAGGAATAAGAAAAATATACCATAGATATAAGATAAAAGAAAAACAGGAGTGGCTAAATTGATATTGGATAAACTAGATACTGAGCAAATAAAATACCAGAGATAAAAATGGATATTATCTATAATAATAAAAAGCTAATTTGTTAATTAGACTAGTAATCAGACATCTATCAGATGCCCAACTTCCTCCTGGACAGTTAGGGGGATGACCAGGCTACCAGGGGGGTACCTGGGGTAGCCAGGTCAGCAGGGTAGTGACCAGGCTGGCAAGGGGCAGCAGTTAGGGAGCAACCAGGCCAACAGTTAGGTAAGAGGTTAGAAACCAGTGGTCCTAGATTTGGAGAGAGATGTCTCTGATTGGAGATCGTATAGGCTGGGCTGAGGGACACTCCTCTCCCCCACCTCCCAGCACAAATTTCATGCACCAAGCCTCTAGTATAATGGAAAAAGGATAAATTAACAAATAAACATGGGAAGCTTAAATGAATAAGCACCAAACAATAGTACTGAAAAACATCTGACTCAAAAACTGAAAGAAGAAATGAACAAATAAATCATCATATTTATAGACATCAACACCACTGTGTGAACAATTAACTGAAGACCTGGAAAAAAAAATGATATGAGTATATAAGAACTCAATAACACCATCAAAGAAGATTCAATTGTTGTTAAAGAACATTAAGAACATTAATTGTTGCTGAGACCAGTTTGGCTCAGTGAATGGAGCGTTGGCCTGCGGACTGAAAGGTTCCAGGTTCAATTCTGGTAGGGGGCATGTACCTTGCTTGCAGGCACATCTCCAGTGTGGGGTGTGCAGGAGGCGGCTGTTTGATGTCTCTCTCTCATTGATGTTTCTGACTTTCTATCCCTCTTCCTTCCACTCTGTGAAAAGTCAATAAAATATATTAAAAAAAAAGAACATTAATTGTCATTTAAAGTATATTTCAATAGAATGCACATTTATTTTGAGTACTTATGGTACATATAACAACATAGACCATATAGACCATAGAAGAAACCTCAACACATGTAAAACATAAAATTTAATAAAATCATGCAGTATGTGTAGTCCCATCACAATGGAAACAAAGATATCTGCTATTAAATAAAACAAGAAAATATGAAAACATGTGGAAACTAAATAACACATATACAGATGTTCTATGGATCAAAGAGAAAGTTTCAGTGATATCAAATAATCCATTGAACTAAATAAAAATGAGAATACAGCCGAACAAATTTGTTAGCTTAACAAGAGCTGACAGGAAAATTTATAGCACTAAAAAGAATAACATCAATAATTGAAGATCCCACTTCAACAATATACAAAAAAAGCACAATAAATCCAAATCAAGCAGAAAGAAGAAAAAAATAAAAAAATGGTAATTCAAAATAGAAATATAATAAAGTCAATAAAAGAAAGAGTTAGGTTTTTGAAAATATAAAATTGAGAAATCTCTTGAAAGATTCACATAGAAAAAAAGACAATTTCCACTCTCAGGAATGAAGTGGTATATTTTTATATACACTGCATAACTGACAAGGATATGGGAATATTGCAAACAATGCTACACACATGAATTCTAAAAATTAGATAAAACGGGGAAACTCCTTACACAACACCAACTACCACAATTCATTCAGTAGGAAATGGATACTATGAGTAGCTCTACAACTTTTAAATAAATAGATTCTTTAATTAAAACACTACAAAGCAGAAATCACAAGGCCCATCTAATTTTATAAGAGATAATGAACAAATATTTAAAGAAGAATTAATATTGATTTTATACAATCTCTTTCAGAACACAGATAAAGAGGAAGTATTTCCTACTGTCTTTTCTTTCTAAACCTCACCAAAGGATATGATTATTGACGTTAGAGAAAGGGGATGGGAGAGAGAGAGAAACATTGATGTCAGAGAAATACCAATTGGTTGCTTTCCATAAGTGCCCTGACTATGATTGAATCTGTAACCTTTTGGTATATGGGAGGATGCTTCACCAACTGAGCCACATGGTTTAGGCCTATTTCCTATATTATATTTGATCCTAAAACAAACCTATTACCAAAACCAAACCAAACATTGCAAAACTCAAACCAAGAAACTTACATTTCATTATCAATAAAAGTAGAAATCAATAGCATTTCTAAAATCAATCTCTAGTGTGTCTCTTTATAATGATGTATGCAGAAAATTCTAAGGAATATACAATAATTATACTAAAATGAGAAACCAAAATGGCGACATAGGTAAACACCTGAACTTGTCGCCTCACACAACAACTTTAAAACTACAACTAAAAGATAAAACAGACACCATTTAGAACTACAGGAAGGCTGGCTGAGTGAAAATTCTACAACTAGAAGGAAAGAGAAAAGCACACTGAGACTCAGTGGAGCTGCCTTAGTAAAGTCCAGAGAGAAGGAGGTGCACAAGCACTCACTCAGAAGGGCCTGGCAACTAGGTATGCGTCTTGCATTTTCAATCCACAGGAAGACACAAACTCCCAACTGATCTGAACTCCAGTTCTGGGCAAGACTGGGGACCCAGACTCATACAGGGAGAAAATGGACTGTCTGGCAGTGGGTGGAACTGGAGGGCAGCTATCTCTTAGAGGTGCTTGCAGCGATCACCATGGGACACTGAGACTGGGGGCCTCTTAGGGCAGGACTAACAGGAAACCATTGTTGTTTGCTCCATCCTGAGACCCCGCCTTGTTCAATCTGTGGCAGAGGCTTTTGCATATGAAAGGCCTGGTCCTTTCAAATCTATATTTATCTATCAAACTCCAGCTGAATCAGAGAGACCCAGAACATCCAAAAGAAGGCCTAAGGCCTCACAGCAGCTTGCATTGCTTCATAGCTGGGCACCCCCAAAACCCAAACAAAGAAGAAGAATCTGTATATCTCTAGCTCGTGATAGGTGGCCTCAGGTAGAGGCAAAATTAATACCTTCATGGAGACCCAAGAGCTAGTGTACCCACTGGTTAGAGTAGAATCATCCAGATTACAATTCCTCAGAAACATAAGGGACACATTCAAGGGGCAGACTCAGTGAGCACCGAAGCCCCACTAAAGCAAGGCTTATTCATAAAGGTGTCTCTAGCACAGAAGTTCTCCCATCACAGATACAGCTGATTCTCATAGCCAATTGGCCCGGAGGTCAATTCCTCCCAGTGGTACCACCAACACCCAGAAGGGATGCACCAAGAGTATCCACCTTAGGTAAATGAGGAGGCTGAGCCACTAGGCTCTAGAGGACACCTAACACACAAAGTCACTCTATCAACTCAGGGAAGCAGTCAAAATATGAAGACAAAGGAACAGGTTACAAATAAAAGAAAAGGAGGAAACAAACTACTAGATATAGTTTAAAACTAGTTATAAGATTTTCCAAGAATTTTCTAGAAAAAGCTGATAAATTTAGTGAGACCCTCAAGGATATGAAAAAGGACCAACTAGAAATCAAGCATATACTGACTGAAATAAAAAATATTATACAGAGATCAAACAGCATATTACAAGATCGCAAGAATCAAGTCAAAGATTTGAAATGCAAAGAAACAAAAAACACCCAACCAGAAAAGAAAAAAGAAAAAAGAATCCAAAAATATGAAGATAATGTAAGGATCCTCAGGGACAACTTCAAGCGTACCAACATCCAAATTATGGGGGTGCCAGAAGAAGAGAGAGAGAAAGATACTGAAAACCTTTTTGAAGAAATAATGACTGAGAACTTCCCCCACCTGGTGAAAGAAATAGACTTATAAGTCCAGGAAGCACACAGAACCCCAAACAAAAGAAATCCAAAGAGGATCGCACCAAGACACATCATAATTAAAATGCCAAGAGTGAAAAACAAAGAGAGAATATTAAAAGCAGCAAGAGAAAAACAGTTAGTTACCTACAATGGAGCACCCATACAACTGTCAGCTGATTTCTCAACAGAAACTATGAAGGCCAGGAGGGAGTGGCAAGAAATATTCAAAGTGATGAATAGCAAGAACCTATAACCAAAATTACTCTACCTAGCAAAGCTGTCATTCAGAATTGAAGGGCAGATAAAGAGCTTCACAGACAAGAAAAAGCTAAAGGAGTTTATCACCATCAAACCAGTATTATATGAAATACTGAAGGGTATTTTTTAAGAAGAGGAAGGAGAAGAAAAAGTTAAAGATAAAAATTATGAACAGCAAAGACATATCTATCAACAAGTGAATCTAAAAATCAAGTGAATAAAAAATTTGATGTACAGAATATTCTGGTGAATATAATAGAATCAGGGGCATAGAAAAGGAGTGACAATCCTTGGGGGGAAACAGGTGTGGGGGATGCAAGAAGAGACTGGACAAAAATCATACACCTATGGATGAGGACAGTGAGCAGGGTAAGAGCATGGCATGGGGTAGGAACTGGGTGTAAGGAGCTATGCGAGGAGGAGGGAAGAGGAAGTGTAATAATCTGAACAATAAATATTGAAATAAAATGGACAATTTATAATTACACTAGAGGCCCAATACATAAAATTCATACACTGGTAGACCCTAGCAGATGCCCTGGCTGCTGCCTTGGCCCTCACAGCCCTGGCTTCATCTTGAAGTTCATCAAGAAGGTCATCCGAAGGTCAATCCGCTGTTCAGCCATTTGATCAATTTGCATATTATGCTTTTATTATTATAGACAAGATATGTGGTCAAAATAGATAAATCAACTATAGTCTATACCAAAAACATAAAAATGAAGTAAAAAACACTTATAACATCATTAGATATAACATTTTTATAAATAATTTTATGAAGGATGAAGAAGCCCTCTTCACTGAAAACTAGATGTTTCCAACAGAATAAAACATACATTTACCCTACCTTTCAATAATTTCAATTCTGTGTGTTTACTTTAGAATTATAAAACAAAACAAAAAATACCATCACCAATACAAAAACAAAACAAAAAGAGAGTTGCAAACATATAAGGACTCAAAGTTCATGACAGCAACCATATGACTTCACACAAATTCTACTGAGAGATGTAAGTCAGAACAAGGAATTAATTAAAGCAAATTTGTGATAAGAAAATCATAGAGGTACCGACGATGATAGCCACCAAGTCAGTTTACCATATAATTAAATAAGAGTTCATAAAAAGGTATTTTAGTCACAAAATGTCATCTGAGTTTTAAAATATTTAAAAACAAAACCACTCTAAAAAAATTAACACTTCTTTATAATTCTATTTTGATTTTAAAAGTGAATATTTTATATGATATTAAGGCCCAATGCATGAATTCATGCACAGGTGGGGTATGGCAGGCCTACCCGGATTGATGCCATTCAGGGACAGGATGAGCCAGGGGAAGGGACTGCACCCTATTGGGGCAGAAGTGACAATCAGGGGTGGGGCTGGTAGCAGGAAGGGACCACAAGCAGTTAGCCTGCTGTTCAGTTTCCTGATTAAACTCCTGGTCTTACTCCCAGTGGAGTAGGCAATTTGCATATAAGCCTTTTATTATATAGTATGTACTATGGAAATCAAAACCTGAATAGACATTTTTTGGAGAAAATACCCAATATTATTCAAACTCGTTACAACC
Organism: Lasiurus borealis; assembly: GCA_004026805.1. Taxonomy (NCBI): domain Eukaryota; kingdom Metazoa; phylum Chordata; class Mammalia; order Chiroptera; family Vespertilionidae; genus Lasiurus; species Lasiurus borealis. Next base: position 78,518 of record PVJN01001556.1, read on the forward strand.
CTTCATTTTTCATTTTATATGTTTACTAATTTTCTTACTAGTTGCTCCAGGGTTTATTATGCACTCCTTAATTTATTATAATCTACCTCAGAGTTATGCTAATTTAAATCCAGTGAAATATAGAAATGCTGCTCTATTCCTATAGCTTTGATCCCTATTATCCCCTCATTGCCTTTAGAATGAACATATCACATACACAATTATGTTATAGTAGAGGCCCAGTGCACAAAATTTGTGCTTGGGAGTGGTGTCCCTCAGCACAGCATACACCCTCTCCAATCTGGGACCTCTCAAGGGATGTCCAACTGCCTGTTTAAACTCGATCCCAGTGGGATTGGACCTAAACGGACAGTCTGACATGCCTCTCACAATCCAGGACTGCTGACTGCCAACTGCTTGCCTGCCTGCCTTCCCGATTGCCCCTAACCACTTCTGCCTGACAGCTTGATCACTCCCTAAATGCTCCCCTGCCAGCCTAATTGATGCCTAACTGCTCCCCTGCAGGCCTGGTCACCCCTAACTGCTCTCCCCTGCAGGCCTGGGTCCCCCAAAATTGACTTTCCCTGCAGGTCTGGTCACCCCCAACTTCTCTCCTCTGCCAGCCTCATCACCCCTAACTCCTCTCCTGTGCAGGCTTGATCACCCCCAACTGCCCACCCTTGCAAGTCTCACTCTTCCCAACTGCCCTCCTCTGCTGATCTGATCGCTCACAACTGCCCTCCCTGGCAGGCCTGGTCCCTTCCAATTACTCTCCCCTGCTGGCCATCTTATGATGGCCATCTTGTGTCCACACAGGGGCAGGATCTTTGACTACATGGGGGCAGCCATCTTGTGTGATAGAGTGATGGTCAATCTGCATATTACTTTTATTAAATAGGATAGAGTCTTGGTGCATGGGTGGGGCCAACTGGTTTGACCTGAAGGGTGTCCCAGATCAGGTTGGGTTTCTCCTTGGGGTGTGGGGAGGCCTGAGTGAGGGGCCTGTGGTATTTTGCAAGGTGGCCACATCCCCAGGCAAGCCAAGTGGATGCCCTGGTATCTGGAATTTATTTATCTTCTACAATTTAAACTTTGTAGCCTTGAGTGGATGTCTGGGTTGGCCAAGAAGTTTGGCTTCCTCCATTGCCAAAAAAAATGGAAGCCTCCTGTTTGCTGTGGCTGCAGCTATTTTTGTTGGGATCTATTTATCTTCTATAATTGAAACTTTGTAGCTTTGAGTGGAGACCTGGGCCAGCCAGAATGTGCAGGAAGTTTGGCTTCCTCCATTGCCTGTGAAATCCAAGCCTACTGCTTGTTCTGTGTTTGTCGTTATCTTGGTTGCATTAATTTGCATACTCACTCCTGATTGGATGTTGAGCATGGCTTGTGGGTTTTGCAGAGGTATAGTCAATTTGCATATTACTTATATATCATATTTTGTCTATTAAAGAAATTGTGAAAAAGAAAGGAAATAAAGTCTGTATTTATAGATTTTATTATATTTACCGTATTTTCCATTTCTGATTTTATGTATTTGTTTCTGTGGATTCAAAATACCATCTGGTATCATTTCTGTACTCCCATTACAACACTGCTCTCACTAACCACCTTTGTGCTTCTATTGTCAAATAGATTAAATTTATCTTTGCTATAGGCTCTAACAATGTAATTCAACATATATGTTTATATAATTCCTGTCTAAATCAGTAAAGAAAAAAAATCAAAAATACGCATTTATTTTGTCCTTATAACTATACAATTACCTTAAAAGTGTTATTTGATTTTATGTAGATTTGAATTTCCATCTGGATATACTTTCTAACAGCCTAAATATCTTCTTTTAGTATTTTTAAGGAAGTTATGAAAGCATCAAATTCTCTGTTTTTAATATGTTCATGTATTTATTTTGCATCCATGTTTGAAAGGCATTTTGTTGTATATAAGGTTTTTAGTTGACAATTTTTCCTTTTTTCAGTACGTTCCCTATGTCATCCCACTGGCTTTCTGGCCTTATTATTTCTGATGACAAGTCAGGTTTTAATCTTCCTGGGCTTCCCTCACTTGTGACAAGCCATTTTCCTCTTGCTACTTTTAGGACTTTCATTTTGTTTTTTTAATTTTAGGGTTTTTTTTTTACTATAATACTTCTGAGTGTGATTCATTTTGCTTTTATTCTGTTTGAAGTTCATTAAGCTCATTGGCTATGTAAATTAATGTTTTTATTCAGCCATTATATTTTAATATATTTTTGTGATCATTTCCTTTTGTACTCTTCTTCTGATACTCCCATTTTGTGCCTGTTGGCTCATATAATGGTAGCCTACATTTCTCTGAGGCTCTGTGTACTTTTCTTCATTTTATTTTCTCTTTGTTCAGATTGCATACTTTCTACTGATCCATCTTCCCCAATTCACTTATGCTTTCTTCTGCCAGTTCACGTCTACATTTGGGCCCTTTAATAAAGTTTCTTAAATTATTGTAGTTTTCACTCTACAATTTCCATTTGATTGTATTTAAATTAGAAGATATTTATATTGGCTATTTTGATATCTTTGTTTAATCTATTTGATCCCTCTTTTTGACAATTTCTTTTGCACACTCATGTGTGTGTGTGTGTATGATTGATGATTGTTATTTTGGGTTTTACTGTAGCAGGTCACATTGATGTTTCTTTGCATATCTCATAATTTATATATATACACACACACATAAATATATATCATAGAGGAAGGGAGAGGGAGAGACAGATAGAAATATCAATAATGACAGATAATTATTGATCAGCTGCCTTCTGCAAGCCCCATAGTAGGATCTAGTATGTAACCTGGGCATTTATGCTGACTGGGAATCAAACCATGGTCTCCTGGTTCATAGGTCTGTACTCAACCACTGAGCCACAACGGTTGGGCTCATAATATTTTTTGTTTCTGAAAACTGAGCATTTTAGGTAATATATTATACCAACTATGGACACTGATTTCCACCTGCTGTTCCCTTTGTTGTTTGTTTGCTTAAGTATTTTGTAACTAAGCTAAGCTATTTTACTGGGGTCTATTTCCCCTGTAGTATGAAAACTGATGTTGCTTCTTGGAGAAAGCAACCCTGGTTATGCTTATGGCCATACTGAGATGACAGCTGTTTTAACAGGGGAGCTTTAGCCTGTACTTTTTTTTTTTCTGATCTCTCTGGTAAGCTGACTGCTTTATTTGGTACTACACCCCCATCCCTTAGGTGGTACTAATTACTGCTGATTGCACTATTGACATAAATAGCTCAGTAGTCTGATCCAATTATATTTTGGCAAGAGTAGTTTTTGAGGCTAGTCTTTGAAGTTTTCACATGACGGCGGCTCCTCGTTTCTGGCTCTTTCCCTATTTTTTCTTCTGGTGAACTTGGTTTAATGAGTTGTTCCTACAATAAAAAGGAGCTACAGCTTTCAAGAATGCCTTTAGATTGCATTTTCCACACTCTGTTCCAAATAAAGTCAGTCCACTGGGAGAGCTTCGGAGCTCTCTTGTTTTACAGCTTCATGTCTTAGGCAAACTGAGCCACTATTCTGGGTGCTTGACCAGGAGCAGCCTCCGTTCCTCTGGACCTTCCCCTTCCTGCGTCTGCAGGTGCCAGTGGTCACCCTCCGGGCAAGCTGAGCAGAGGGCAGTTGAGAGCCCCACCCACCCCCCGTATTCTTGGCCTTCTCACCTGGGATAGAGACTTTGCACTATAGGTAGAGGCTGGGTGGAAAGAAAGACTCTGATCTCTGTGTCAGATTCACCAAGAATTTTGCCTCTTCAACTCTAAGTTGAAAGGGATGAGAGAAGCTGGTGGCCGGCTCCTCTCGGAGAGACATAGCAAGCATGAGGGGAGAGCAAGAGGTATCTTCTTCTCCTCAGACATTCCCTCCCCGAGTGAAGCTCTGGCTAAGCTGAGCTGTTGGAGGGGGTGGTGGCTCAAATGTCAGACTCTCAAGGATCTTACTGAGTTTTAGCAGGTTTTCTTAGACTTTCTCATTTATTGTATGTCCTTAGGACAATTTCTAGAGACTGAGAATTGTTGGGATTTTTGTTTTTAATAGTTTTTCCACTCTGCTTATTTTTATGGGGGAATGGCTCTGCTGAGCTGCTAACACTGTCATTCTGAAAATGGAATTTAGCTTTCAAGTCTTTTTTTTTTTCAATTTCCAATACATGACAAAACTGAGACTCAAAACAACAGTCTATATTAATTGTAAAACAATCTCGTGGAGCACCATCCATTTTCAGCCTATAAAAGCATACTCAATAAGAGCATTATTGACATGGTCAGCCTTCAAAACTGCTTCCTCAGTAAAATTGGATTGCTTCTGTCCCTGCTTGCACTCTGTTTCCATGTTCATTAAATAGCATTTCTGCATATTCTAATGTGCATAGACTCATTTAACCCCAGTTTGCTAAAATGCTTTATCTATTATTCACAACTAATTGAATCCTGCTCTACAGCACATCATGAACCTTTCCTACTTGGCACTTCACATTGAAAGCATTGTCATACAGATACGTTTTTTGGTTTTAAAAGAGAGGGAATTGTACACATTGATAAATAACTTGATAGCACAGTTCTGAATTGGCCTTAGTACATGAGGTAGTGATAAATAAGATAAGAATGAAAGTGTAAACATTGAAAATGTAAAATAATAAGAAAAATAAATGACCTCGGAGGCTAAGGCATAAGGAAGTTGTGGATAAGCATTTTATTAAACTGGAAAGCATACATAATATAAAATAAATTACATAAAAAGCATCTAAAATTTGTTAGACTAATAATACTTCATATAAAATGTAAAGTCACTTGAGAAAAAACGTCATATATTTCAGTCAATGGTTTAATAACCCCAGTAAACCAGAGAACTAGTGGAGATTTGAGGAATTCTAATTTAGAAATAGATCAAGGTCAAAATGTAAACTTTATAAAAATATTATTGAGTCTGATAAAACTGCAGACAATTTGGAATCTCCCCCGCAAATATGAACCTTGGGATCCATCTGTGGAGACAAAGAGGTCTCAGACCAAATTCTCAAACTAACCAGCTACTAGGAGGATTATACCTTTCCTTATCTACCCACCGCCACACACAACATGTCCTCAAGTGTAAGCTATTCCTATGGCCATAAACTTACAGACATGTGGCATTTATGAGCAGCACTTCCAGGTCTCAAGGAGTGACCCTTAGGTAACCACTCTTACTTTGTCAACAAGATAAAGCGAAATAAGCAGCTACAGTGTCACTTGTCTGGTTTTGCAGCTTTTTGGAGCTGAAATACAACTGAGGCCTAGTTGTTATCTTTAGGGAGAAAAAAGGGAAACAGTCAGGGGATCCAAACTGCATGGCCAGCGATATGCCAGGGAAAGCAAGGTTACCATGGGGGTGAGGTTCTTGTTTTCTCGTTTTGCCTCTTGCTAGGTTTTTTGGCCTGGTGACAAGTAACTGGCCCATTGTCCTTGCTCTGCTCATATCTGTCTAACTGCCTATAACATTTCTATCGGCCATATGTATGTATTTTCCTATAAAATGTCTACTTATCTATGTTGTTCATTTGATAGAAAATTAATTAAATAAATCGACCTCATATTCTTATACTACTTGTGATTTGCCATTTCTTTCTTAACTACACCAATAATAATTCACTTGTATCTAGTAATTGAAATTGGTTCTATTAATTGGTTCTATTATTGGTTCTATTAGTTCTCATACTAATAATTGTGGAAATGTGCTTGTGCACATTCTATAAAATTCATTATTGGTTTCTTTTAGCCTATGTGAATGAGAAGCATTCTAGATATTAATTAGAGGTAATCATAATAAACCCAGCAAAGTATTCTTACAGTATTAAAAAAAACTCTAAAAAAATAAAAATAAGATTTCAGAATTAATTTTTACTTATAAGAGAAAACTGGTAGTATTAAACAAACAAACAACGAACAAATAAAGATTCACAGCACTGGGGAAAAAATACACTGAAATTTCCTAACATAGCGTTTCAATATTCTTGCTATTATTAGTTTATTTCTCACAGAGAAATTTTGAATAAAATGCCTTCACTAAGCACTTCTGCCAATAAAATTGACCAGATAGTTGCAAAAAAGTTTCCAAATCCATTGCAAAAGCAATTTATGTTCAGTTTATTCTCACATACAGTTAAAGAATAACATTGGGATTTAACTTCTACAAAGTAGTCTTAGAATGAATTTTACTACCATTGATTTAGTCACTACTGTAAAATTATGCTATTCATGATTCTTTTTCTCAAGTGTAGTACATGATTTACATTACAGCAGAAATGAAAAAAAAATCCATACACCTTCTACAGAATTCCTTTGGCATAATATGTAAACTTATTTACAAAAATAAGATCCCAACTTAAAGCTATACAATTGACCAACTAATTTACTCCAGTTGTTATGTACTATTAACATTTACTAGATACTTGATTTAAGCTAGAACACAGGAATCCAAGCTCTCTCACTGCCATAAAGGATACTTTGTTTTTCATTTTTGAATATTACTATACTCTTGGAAAAAATCTTAATTCATTTTGTCCTTGCTTGTCTCCAGTAACATTCTAGAAATATAGCAAATTATGTCTTCTTGCAATGACTCCCATCTTAAACTGGAAAAGATCAAGGCTGTACATGGTAGGTAAGAAGCATGAATTAGTTTTTCAGTTAATAGGAAATTGTTAACCCAGCCCCATTTGATGCTAATTAGACTAATAGAAGATTTTCGAAGACAGGCTAGTGAAAGGTGATGCAGGACTTGAGTATGAATCACCTATTTTAGATGGAAATAAAATTCATAGCATATTTCAGCCTGTGATAAATAGTAATTTATAAGAAACTTGGATAACAATGATCACTCAAATGCATACAAATGTTTTATGTTTTAACTAGAGACCCGGCACACAAAACTCATGCACAGGTAAGGTGTCTAGGCCTGGCTCGTGATCAGGACTAATGGGGGACTTTTGACTGCCAGCCAGGGCTTTACTTCATTCGATGCTGCCCCTGGTGGTCAGCACACGTCATAGTGAGCAATTGCATTCCCAGTCTCCTGAATGAACTCCTGATAGGACACTTTGGCCTTTTATTTATATATTAGAGGCCCGGTGCATGGAATTCGTGCATGGGAGGGAGGGGTGTCCTTCACCCCAGCCTGCTCCCTCTCCAATCTGGGACCCCTTGAGAGATGTCCGACTGCCTGGACCTAAATGGACAGTTGGACATCCCCCTTACAATACAGGACTGCTGGCTCCCAACTGTTCATCTGCCTGCCTTCCTGATTGCCCCTAACCACTTTTGCCTGCCAGCCTGATCACCCCTAACCACTCCCTGTCAGCCTGATTGATGCCTAACTGCTCCCCTGCCAATTTGCTTGCCCCTAATTGTCTTTCCCTATGAGCCTGGTCACCCCCAACTGCCCTCCCTTGCAGGCTTAGTCCCTGCCAACTGCCCTCCACTGCTGGCTTTCTTGTGGTAGTCATCTTGTGTCCCCATTCGGGCAGGATCTTTTGACCACATGGGGGCAGCCATCTTGTTTGTTGTAGAGATGGCCAATCTGCATATTATTATTTTATTAGATAGGATAGAGGCCTGGTGCATGGATGGGGGCCATCTGGTTTGCTCTGAAGGGTGTCCTGAATGAAAGTGTGTGTTCATTTGGAGTGTGGGTGGCCTGGGCGAAGGGCCTGAGGTAGTTTGCAGGCCAACCACACACCTCAGCAACCCAAGTGAAGGCCCTGGTATCTGTGATTTGTTTATTTTCTACAATTGAAACTTTGTAGCCTGGAGTGGAGCCAAGCCTTCTGCTTGCACAGCCATTGAAACTTTGTTGCCTTAAGCACCTGCCAGGGTTTGCAGAAAGTTTGGCTTCCTCCATCACCAGGGGCAACCCAAGTCTCCCTCCTGCTCTCCCTGTGGCTGTAGTCAACTTGGTTGGATTAATTGGCATACTTGCTCTGATTGGCTGGTGGGCATGGCTGGTAGGCATGGCTTTGGGGTGTGGTGGAGGTACAGTCAATTTGCATATTGCTTTTTTATTAGATAGGACTAGAGGCCCAATGCACAAAATTCATGCACAGAGAGGTAAGGTCCCCTCAGCCCAGCCTGAACCCTCTCCAATCCAGGAAGCCAAGGGGGATGTCCGATTGCCGGTTTAGTTGAGCCTAAACTGGCAGTCGGATATCCCTTTCACAATCCTGAACTACTGGTTTCTAATTCTTCACCTGCCTGCCTGCCTGCCTGGTCTCTACTGACTGCCAGACTGATTATCCCTTACTACCTCTGTGTGCCAGCCTGATAGCTCCTAACTGCACCCTCCCTGCCAGCCTGGTCACTCCTTACAGCACCCCCCTGCTGGCCTGGTCACCTCTAACTGCCCAGCCACTAGTTTAGTTGCCCTTTTCTGCCCCCCCTGCCAGCCTAGTTTCCTCTTACTGCCCTCCCTACTGACTGGTTCACTTCCAACTGGCCCTCGCTGCTGACCTGGTTGCCTTTTACTACCACCCCTGTTGGCCTGGTTGCCCCATGCAGCCTGCTGTTCACTTATTTGGTCATCCCTCACTAACTCCCCTGCCAGCCTGTTTGTAGACAGCCATTTTTTGAGGGGAAGATGGTCTATTTTAGTATTACCTCTTTATTATATAGGATAGATTAGAGTCCCAGTGCCTGAAATTTGTGCAGCCCAGCCTGCACCCGCTTCAATCTGGGATCTTTTGGAGGATGTCTGACTGCCACTTTAGGCCCAATCCCTGTGGACATCCAGAGACAAACTGGCATTTGGACAACCTTCTCACAATCTAGAACTGCTGGTTCTTAACCACTCACCTGCCTGCCAGCCTGATTGCTCCCTAACTGGCTCCCCCGCCATCTCGATTGCCTCCAACTGGCCTCCCCTGCAGGCCTGTTCACCCCCAACTGCCCTCCCCTCCTGACCATCTTTTGGCGGCCATCTTGTGATGATTTCACACAAGGGTGTGACACTACCGAGGCTTTTATTACAAAGGACTAGCAGCCAATGCATGAAAATGTGTGATAAAATCAGATTTCCTTTCCCTGGCTGTTAGCACTACCTTTCCACTCGAGCCCAGCCCCTTTCTGTTCAGGCCCCAGAGCCACCTCTTTCCACTCCAGTGCCTCCTTCCAATGCTGCCAGAGGCCCTGAAAGAAAAGGGGTGGGGCAGAACGCCTGCGTCATCACCATGGCCATGATGCAAGTGTTCCGCCTCCATCACTTAGCTGCTGAGTATGCAAATTAACTGCTATCTTTGTTGGGTTACTTTGCATATCACTCCTGATTGGCTGGTGTTATAGTGGAGGTATGATCAATTTACATGTTTGTCTAATATTCGGTAAGATATTGACTGTGTATAACTTCTGTATCTGTCAGGATTCCCTAGAAAAAAACAAAAGCAATAAAGAAACATGAATGAATGTTGATTTATTTAATCTCTAAAATACATTATTTTAAGGACTGCCTCACCTAAAGGTGGGTGCAAAATTTGTAGGACAGACCAAAAACATGGAAAGTTAGGCAAGAGTTGATGTTCTAGCCTTGAGTCTACGTTTTGTAGTCTGGGCAGGCAGAATTAAGAATGCATTTTATTTATTTTAATTGGGGGACATTCAATAATAAAATTACATATGTTTCAGGTGACAATACTATAATACATCATCTGCAAATTGTATTATGTGTTCACCACCTCACGTCAAGTCTCAGGCCAGATTTCTATGATAGAGCCTTAAGGCTGAATTTCTTCTTAGAGAAACTTCAGCTTTTGGTCTTAAAATCTTAAACTGATTGGAATGGGCCCACCCACATTATCAAGAATAATCTTTTTTTAAAATATATTTTTATTGATTTTAGGAAGAAAGAGGTGGAAAGAGATAGAAAACCAATGATGAGAGAGAATCATTGGTCCATTAATTAGCTGCCTCCTATATGCCCCCATTGGGGATTGAGTCTAAAACCTACGCATGAGCCCTGACCAGAATAGAACTGCAATCTCCTGGTTCAGAGGTTGATACTCAACCACTGAGCCATGCTAGCCAGGCCAAAGTAATATATTTTTAGTTTGAACTAAAGTCTTGAAAAAAATTTAATATTAACCTTATTCTATTATATATATATTTTTATGTCACTATGTACATTCCCATGTTAAATTCTCATGTGACCTGGTTTTCTTTAAAAAGTGTTCAAACAATTCTCAACTTAAAACACATTTTAAATGGAATTGATTAAAAGAATACAAATATATTTTAGATAATTCAGGTGCCACCTTGTATACTTTCTTATGTAAAAACTGTGAGTTGAAAAAAAATCTATAGTGGTTTCAATAGAAACAGCAGATTCCATGTACTTTTCAAGAATAAGTTGAATGCATTTATGAAAAAAAAAACCTTTAAAAATGTGACAAGTTTGAGCTATCAAATACCTACCACTGTGAGACAATGTTTACAATTATGTTCCTTGTGGGGGAAAAATCCCTCTGTTATTTTTTCTGAGGTATCTTCATCAAACCAGGAATACAGTATTAATTTTTCTGTTTCTACTGCTGGTCAGAAACAGATTAAACTGACACTGAAATTACTTAAGGGACAGGTAGGCATTTCAAGTGGCATTAAAACTTGATTATTTTTCTAAAGAACTTAAAAGTATGCTTTATGAATTATTTATATGTGATTGCGATTTTAAATTAGATGTGATTACTATAATATTTTCATGAGTGACCACCAAAATCATATCAAAATAAATTAAAACCAGATAAACATAAACTACACTGTGTTTAGAAACAAATCCTTGGGGTCTTTGTGTTTTCTATTGCTGTGGTTGTTTTTAAATTGTCAGTTTTGTTCTGAGATTCAGTTTAAATGAAAATTTTAATAGACCTTGGCCATTCTCCTCAGTGTCATGATCTTAAACACGTTGCTTTTTCTTGATAATTTTAAAAAGAAAGGGGATGTATTTTGTCTTGATGTAACAAGATAAAAATGCAATAAAGCAACTAGGCAGTGATTGCTTTTAAAAATATGTATTTTTTATTGATTTTAGAGAGAAATGGAGAAGAAGAGAGAAATAGAAACATTAATGATGAGAGAGAATCATTAACTGGCTGCCTCCTGCACGACCCACACACAGGGGATCAAGTCTGCAACTTGTACATGTGCCCTGACCAGGAATCAGACCGTAACAGCCTGGTTCATAGGTCAATGCTCAACTATTGAACTGGCCTGGCAGGCAATGGTTGTTTTATTTATTCAACCATACTTTTTAAATGTTTAATACTGGTTAGTTTACTTAATGGGTATTTGAATATTTGAATATACTCTATGTTAACACTACATTATGAAATATATACTTCTTTTTAGTTCTATATAAATGCTTGCATTCATTTATTTGACTTTAATAATGAAACAATTACTCATATATTGACATATATTGACTCATACATTGACATTTTTTTCCAGAAAAATTTCTGCTTATTGATATAGCTGAACTTCTTAAAACTAAACTTCATTTGAATTCAAGTGTAACCTGTATTTTCATTTTAACATGATTATTTAGAAATAAAATTAACTGTCACCTGAAAGTATGAAATAAAAATATTAAATTTTAAACTTGTTTTTAAAAGCTTATTTTTTGTAACATTCGTCACAGTCCATTTTTTAGTTACTAACAAAATTGTACTGAGTAACATTAATGGAATTTGAAAACAAAATTTTAGTGAATCAATTGAGTTTAGTTACATTTTCATAGTTTCATTCATCTCAAATTATTCAGAGGCTTTGAGCATAGTAGTCCTAAGTCTCCCTGCTGGGGATTGTAATAGCATTTGTAATAGAATTGTTTTGAGAGTTAAATGCAGTAATCCACTGGAAGCACTTAGCTTAGTTATTGAGATATTAGAGGTCCGGTGTATGAAATTTGTGCATGGGTAGGGTTCCTTGGCCTGGCCAGGGATCAGGGCCAGTCTGGGCCTTCCAGCTGCCAGCCAGCATCTTCCTTTCCCAGCAGCCAGCTTGCCAGCCAGGGCCTTCATTCATCTCACGCTGCTCTCTGGTGGTCAGCAAACATCATAACGAGCGATCGAACTCCCAGTCTCCCAGTGGAACTCCCAAGGGGACACTGTGTTGATTATATAATCAACCAAAATGAGAGCTATTGCCTAGTTATTAACCTAGACATTTTGGATATATTATTTCTACTGATCTCAATTTTGGGAATTGTTTTAATTAGTTAGAACTGTATTGAATATTTAAATGACAGGTCATGCTATCTAGTTCTTATTTATAGCAAAAAGAAAAGTTGTTCAAAGGGAAGTGGTTAAATTTTTTGGATTGTTATGCATATTTTCTACAATTTTTTATTGGTGTGATATCTATAGACAATATGGCAAATCAAGAAAAACCTACATCAATATGTTTTGCTGAATCATCACTATTTTTAAATTAGTGTATAAGACAAATAGTAACAATCTTACAACCAAAATTGTTTTTATTTAATCCTCTAGTTAGAAACGTACACAGATCACAACTGCTATTTAGCAAGTCAGCCATCCCACCTTAAATTCCATTTTCTATAGACTGATGTTTGCTATAAATGCAACCATCTCTCATTAGGAAGCCTTTCAGTTAATGTTTTATGTTTTCTAAAATCTACTTTACTAGTATATGCTACTTGAACTCATTTGTCAAAGTTACATTTCATATTCTTTGAATGAGACTCTATGCTATCAAGATAAATAAATATACTTCTATTTTTAAAGAAAACAAATGCATTTCATTGCATAACATTTTGTTATATGAAATTTTATAGTTTAGTAAGAAATAGGAATACACAAACATGCCCAACACTGAACCTAAGATGTCTATGTTTTAAATTGCATATTTGATATCTCAATAAAATAATTCTGTTTCTAACTTTTAGAGAAAGCTCCATACTGTCTCCCACAGTGTGTGCACAAGTCTGCATTCCTACCATATATTTTGCCTTATATTTTTATTCTCATTTTTATCTATAAAACCTTAAAATAATAAATATGTTAGCTCTACTTATACAATCTAAATGATTTCAGTTAAATTAATTTCAGCCAATCAACAAATACCTACTTCCCCAAAATTATTTTTTCTCCGATTCTCAACAGCACTTGTCATTTGTTGATTTGTTGATGATAGCCATTCTGACGGGTGTGAGATGGTATCTCATTTTGATTTGCATCTCTTGGATGATTAGTGACTTTGGGCATGTTTTCATGTCTCTGGGCCTTCTGTATGTTCTTTTATAAAAAATGCCTATTTAGATCCTTTCTTCATTTTTTAATTGGATTGTTCAGCTTCTTTTTATTAAGTTGTATGAGTTCTCTGTGAATTTTGGATTAAAACCTTTTTGGAATTATCATTGGTGAATATGCTGAAAATGAAACTCCCATTTGACCCAGTAATCCCACTTCTAGGACTATAACCCGAAAAATCAGAAACACCAATCAGAAAGAATATATGCACCCCTACATTCACAAGAGCACAATTTACCATAGCTAAGATTTAGAAACAGCCTAAGTGCCCATCAGCAGATGAGTGGATTAAAAAACTGTGGTATATGTACACAATGGAATACTATGCCACTATAAAAGGAAGGAAGTTTTACCATTTGCAACAGCATGGATGGAACTGGAGAGCATTATGCTAAGTGAAATAAGTCAGTCGGAGAAAGATAAGTATTACATGATCTCACTCATATGTGGGATATAATGATCCACATAATTTGATAAACAAAAATAGATCCAGAGACAAATGCTGGAGGGGGGGATGGTTAGAGAGCAACCAAAGGACTTGTATGCATGCATATTAGCATAAACAATGGGAACAGACACTGGGGAGGTGAGGGCTTGCCAGGGGTCAGAATGCCTGAGGTGGGGGGTCGGTCAATTAGGGAAAATGGAGATATATGTAAAATTTTAGACAATAAATAAATAATAGAAAAAATAATTCTATTTCAATAAAATCATAACTACAGTATAACTATTTAAGTTTTTACTTATGTCTTTAGTACTGACTTACCAAAAAAAGGTAACATTCCAATAAACTAAACATACATGAGAATTCACTATATTTTCTTTCAATTTTTAAAAATTTAATTACTATGCAAGCATAGTTCATCTTTTAACACTATAAACACATAATTATCTGTTTAATCACACTGTAATATAACCTTAATAAATGTAGTTTTGGATAAAAAGTTATTTTCTGAACAAAAGTAAAATTTAAAAATAAGTCAATTTCTTACTGAAATAATTTAATCATATGTTTTTTCTTATATTTTTATTCTCATTTTTACTATCACAACTTAAAATAATAAATATGTTAGCTCTATACAATCTAAATGGTTTTAATCAAATTAATTTCAGCTAATCAACAAATACCTGCTTCCCAAAAATTATTTATGTTCGCCTTCTATGACCTTTCTTTCACATTATTTCTTTCTGGTCTAGGCTCCTTTTCCAGCAAAAATCTGGCTTGTGTTTATCCTTATTTTCATATGGCTTTTTATTTTTTCACATGGTGAAGATTATATTACAACAGACTTTGTTATGCATTCAAAATAGCTTGCTTCTAAATCTTCAAATATCATATATATAAATTAAATACTTTACACAACTATTATAGAATACTCCATCCATCGAAACCTCTGGCTGAAAAACAAATACTTGCTGAGGAAGTGAGTGTGACACAATCATAAATCGTCTGAGCTAGGTGGGATGAGTCCTGAAATATCATGTTTTATATACAGCCAATTAAGGTTTGAAAAAAATCCCTATGCATTATAAATATCCATTTTTTATCCATCAAAAGGCAAATTAAAAAAAAATTAGGATTATACATCTACTAAGTTATTTGATTTAAAACTATATCTAATATATGCAAAATATTCTTACAAATCCATTGATGTTTTATCAATAGATTGAAGAGTGATTTTTATCTAAAATAAAACATGAATTTCACAAATTTATATTTAAAAAATCACAAACCCAAAAGGCCTTTCATGACCATTCAAACCTTCCTTAATTCCAGTTCCTTTGTAAAAAATAAAATAAACAAACAAATAAATAATACTGTGAGGCTACTCATGTTCTATTTCCCATACACATTTCACATTTGCATCTAATAATCTCTCATATTTCTCAATGACCATATATCTTGTGTTTTAATGTACCCATCAAACTTCTGTTATACAAGTGATCAGGAAAAAGTAACAATACCAAATTCCCCCAAAACTGCCTGACACAGTGGAGCTAGCTGTCCTGGTTCCCTTGTGTCTGGTGTAGTTCATTTTACCAGTGATCACTGGGCATGCTGTCCTGGGAAAAGTGACTTTAATTATATTTGTTTGCAAAGGGTGAAGACAGATGAGGCACTCCTGGTGTCTCTTAAACTTTACCATGTTTTACAATGAGAACTCTACACGGCAAAATTCTTAGAACAAAAGAGCATTTTAAAAATCCATTTTGATTAATTATTAATAAAAAATGAATTACTTTGTTAAAAAATAAAAATTCCAGGACAAAAACTGGATGCTGGGACATCATCATAAACAGGAAAATGCCTGACCATTGAAACACACAGGACCCTATAAACTGGTTTCATATCTTACTCATATTTCCAGCCCCAAAGTGTTTTGCATCCTCAAACCTTAGAGCACCTCATATGTAGTTCATTCTCCTTACTGATTCCAAATATGACATAAATAAGGAAAGAAATACATTGTGAGTTTTTTCTTTCAAGGAGTGTAGTTAGTATATAAATGGAAATTCTACTTAAATCATCTACATTTCCTTCCTTTTCTTCCCCCAATTTTGCCTTAAAGAAACTAAATTACCATAACTCATCATGATCAAATTAATTTTATTCCTTCCCACACTTAGGATAGTTGTAGGGTCTTTAGGTCAATTTAGATGACATATGAAAAAATAAAATTACTTTGAAAAAAAATGGGCAGTTAAAACTTCCAACTTGATACATGTTCATAACCTCCAATATTTTAAAAACTTGGTTAGCAGCAAAAGAAGAGGTAGGGGAGAAAAGCTGTGAACTTTAATTTGGAGCTATGGGGGAGGGACCATGGGAGGTGGCCAGCCATGGGAGGTTGGCTGTGGGAATGCACTGACCACCAGGGGTAGCTCCTACATTGAATAATCTGCCCCCTGCTGATCAGTGCATGTCATAGTTACCAGCCTGTGAGCCAGTCATCTGGTTGCTTAGGCTTTTATATAGAGAGGCTAGACTCAGTGCACAAAATTCATGCATGAGGCAGAAATGTCCGTCAGCCCAGCTTGTTCCTTCTCCAATCTGGGAGATCCCTCTTACAATCCAGGACTGCTGGCTCCCAACTGCTCACCTTCCTGCCTTCCTGATTGCCCTAACTGCTTCTGTCTGCCAGCCTGATCACACACTAACCACTCCCCTGCGAGCCTGATTGCTGCTTAACTGCTCCCCTGCCAACCTGTTTGCCCCTAACTGCTCTTCTCTGTGGGCCTGGTTACCCCTAAGTGCCCTTCCCTGCAGGCTTGCCTCCCCAACTGCACTTCCCTACAGGCCCAGTCACCCCCAATTTCCCCCTTCTGCTGGCCTGATCACCCCTAACTGCCCTCCCCTGCAGACTTGATCACTCACAACTGCCCTCCTTTACAGGCCTGGTCCCTGCCAATTGATCTCCCCTGCTGGCTATCTTGTGGTGGCCATCTTGTGTCCACATGGGGGCAGGATCTTTTGACTGCATGGGTGCAGCCATCTTGTGTGTTGGAGTGATGGTAAATCTGCATATTACTCTCTTTTTTAAAAA
This sequence comes from Lasiurus borealis, assembly GCA_004026805.1. Lineage (NCBI taxonomy): Eukaryota > Metazoa > Chordata > Mammalia > Chiroptera > Vespertilionidae > Lasiurus > Lasiurus borealis. Next base: position 95,361 of record PVJN01001556.1, read on the forward strand.
ATATATTTTATTGATTTTTTTACAGAGACGAAGGGAGAGGGATAGAAAGTCAGAAACAATGATGGGAGAGAGACATCGATCAGCCACCTCCTGCACAGCCCCTACTAGAGATGTGCCTGCAAGCAAGGTACATGCCCCTGACTGGAATCGAACCTGGAACCTTTCAGTCCACAGGCCAACACTCTATCCATTGAGCCAAACCGGTCTCGGCTGCATATTACTCTTTTATTAGGTAGGGTAATAGGAAATAAAGGTAGAAATACGAGAATAAGCATCATGGAATTAATCTTATTACTACACATGGAAAAATAACAAGAAGAAAAGAATTTTGGATGGTAGGGGTAATTTTCAGGCCTCATGTTTTCAGCCTATTGCTGCTGGGGCTAGAGGTAGCTCTCTAATATTCCATTCTCCTGACTGTGGCAGAGGTGTTATGTGGTGACTCAGTTATGCAGAGCAGTCTAGGGAGTTTTTATTTGTGTAATTGCAAAATTACACATTGACTGGGACAATAAAGAGCTATCTGTCTCTGTAATTAATTATGAACTTCTCCCATTCCAATTGCTTTCAAAATTCAATGCAACAATTCCTTTTTAAAACTGAAGAAACCTAATATAACTATCACAGGTGTCAAAAGCCAGAAATAAAAGGTATTTATCACAGCCTAAAGGCAACACTAATGAAATGAGTAGAAGCATTAGACTGGCTCTCATGGGAATATATTCATGTCTTCTTATGTGAAGCTTGTGAAGGATTGCAATAGCTCTAAGCTTTAGGAATACTGCCGAATAAAGCATGCCATGGGACATTATAGGAAGAAATAAAATAAATTATGTTGCATTCAAATTCAGTACTAAGTGGAAAGCCACAAAGTAAAAATAAATTCTATAGATATCCCTGTTATGGTGTCAAGATATCATGGATTTCCCTTATTTATTTTTGAAGGTAGTAATAAAAATGACTATTTTAGAACTATACTTAACACACAAGAACACACAGATGCTTTGTTAGAAAGAACAAAAGACCTATATTATTCAACTGTATAGGGTTTTCAAACTAGACTCTGGTAATTGCTGATTTACTGAGCCTCAGTTGGTTGCTGAGTGATTTCCTCCGAATGTTGCCAATGGTGTCTCATGTAGGTCCTAGTGTCTTACCACAGTGCTGTCTGGAACATCTCCCTATCTCATCCTTCAGACCATTCCATGCCACTCCTTATTTCCTTTCAAAACTCTACTCACACAGCCATCTCCAAAATGATTTCTCTTCACTTCCTGGGGGAAATTCTGAGTTGGGGCATCAACACTGAGCTTTAGAAGACCATATTATGTGTATGTATTTTAGACTCTTACTCCAATGTACAGTAATTGTTGGCTGTTTTCTTCTTCCCATTAAACTATCCTGTCTAATGAGCATTTTGGAAAGTTCTTTACCTCTTTTCTAGTACAGACTCCAGCACAGGACTCATGTTTACTCAGTGCCCCTGGTAAGTGAAGTGATGGATATTGACCGCATACGTCTTCTTTACCAGTGACCTTGATTAAACAACACAACATTGGTTTCTGTCAATTGAGAACTACCACTTGATTTTTGCATTCCAATACTCTTTTATACTTCGTGCCAAAGATCAATTTGTTTGGGTTATAGAGCTTCTCCGTGTGGAATATGACATCATATCATAGTTTATGTTGCTTTAATCAATTAAACTTAGTCACAAGATAAACCTCAGTCAGAGAAGAATTTGATTAGAGGAGATAGAAGAAAGAGAATAGAGATAGAAATGGATTTGGAAGAAACAAAGTGGCGTTTTGGAAAGTGATCCAACAATAGAAATGGAAACTTACGAGAGCAATTCTGTCACCTAATGTCCACGGACAATTCAGATGGTGTTTGCAAAGGCATTGTCTCAGAGTCCATCCAGGTTGTTATAACAAAAGCAACACAGACTGGATGGCTTGTAAACAACAGACATTTATTTTTTCCCAGTTCTAGAGCCTAGAAATAGAATGATATCAGGGTGTCTGCATGGTGGGGTGAGAACCATCATTTGGGCTACCGACTTCTCATTAAAACATCATATGATGGAAGGAGACCTTGTAGCTCTGTGGAGTCCCTTTTGCAGTCCCTTTCATGAGGTGTCCACCTCATTGAGCATTTGGATTTCAACATATGCATTCCGAGAGGACACAATCATTCAAATCATAAGAGGCATCTATACCTGGTTGATATGAACCTTCAATTGTGTTATGGTAATGGGGAAATAAAAAAGGATTTCTAAAGCCAGTAAGACAGAAAGATTGCTCTAAGAGAGATCTCCACATAAAGCAGGGTCCAGTCAGAGATAGAAAATATGATGAGCTCAAGCTATGTTTTCAGAAGACATGTGACCACCCAATCAGTGTGGCAGTGGTTGAGCATTAACCTATGAATCAAGAGGTCACAGTTTTATTACTGTTCAGGACACAGGCCTGGGTTTCAGGAAGCTGATTGATGATTCCCTCTCATCATTGATGTCTCTATCTGTCTTCCTCTCTGAAATCAATACAATTTTTTAAAAAAGAAGACACGTGACTGAACAAATGAACTAAACAATAGACTGCCAACGAACTGTCCACATTGATTTGTTGACTGCCATTTTTTCTAGAAACACAGTGTTGAATAAACAGAATATCTATATATATAAAAGCCTAAGTGACCATTACAACTGGTTGAACGAATGACTGATCAACCAGTCACTATGATATGCACTGACCACCAGGAGACATTCAATGCAGGAGCTGCCGCCTAATGGTCAGTATGCTCCCACAGCCAACCTCCCACAGCTGGCCAAACTCCCATGTTCACTCACCTGGATTGGGTGAGACAGCCCAGATCACTCCAATCGCTAGGCAGGTCAAGGGACTCCACTCATACATGAATTTGTGCACTGGGCCTCTAATAAGCAGATAATACAAATTGTCTACTGTATTTTTATGAAGAATAAGAATTAGTTCCAATTACCAGCAAATAGGTCTCATAAAGCATTAAACTGCATTCTGTCTTACTGTGATTGGTTTAGAACAGTGGTAGGCAAACTGGGGCTTATGAGCCACATGTGGCTCTTTGGCCCCTTGAGTGTGGCTCTTCCACAAAATACAATGGCCTGGGTGAATCTACTTTGAAGAAGTGGCATTAAAAGAAGTTTAAGTTTAAATAATTTGGCTCTCAAAACAAACTTCAATTGTTGTACTGTTGATATTTAGCTCTGTTGACTAATGAGTTTGCCAACCACTGGTTTAGAAAATAAGGCAGATATGATATTACAAATGAACATGATCAATAGTTCAATAGAGAATAGAGAATTTTTTTTTTAAGCAAGCAAAAAGAGACAGGCTTACATGCTTGTTACAACCCATATCTTTGTCTTTGACCTGACAATCTTTCATGGTCATGTAAAATACATATCACATACTTTTAAATTAGAAATACTTAAGTAATTATTTAAAATTATTAAGTATACTTCCTTATTTTTATTAGCAAATATGCTGCTTATATATAAGGTGATAGTACCAGTAGCCTTCAAAGTAATATTTCTAAAATTCATTTAAACTTGAATCATATATATGACATTTAGATAAACTTGCACAAACCAAAATTAACTGACAATTTGTGAGAGATTGTGATATATTTATCTCAAAGCTGTGTTTGTACATGCAAAAAATATTAAAATATATAAAATAAACTATTGATCTAAAGGAGACTTATAAAACTAATACTCAAAATAATATAAGAAATTTTGAGTACCATTTCTCATATCCCAGAATTCTTTTGGAGACCTATGAATTCTTTCACTATTGTAATGTTTTGTCTATATAACTTAAAAATGAAATAGGTTTTACTTCATTAAGGTCTCATTTGGGGATTTGGTTTTTGTTTACTGAATTACCAAAGAGACATTCTTACCTCTTTTGTCATGGATGCACTTTGCCTGAAGTAGCTCTTTTAATATCACACACATACACATACACACTGAATGAACAGTTTAAGTTTTTAATTTTATTTATGACTTTGCTTCTAAATAGCTATTTAAACCTAGTAAAAATTAGTGCACATCTAAAGGACAATTCATCATTTTTAAAATAAGGGAGATAAATTTATTTTTTCCACTTGTAAATTTTAGAGTTTTATAAATTATATTACTATATATCCTTTGAAATTTCACTCCAATCATGATGATGCATTAAAAATTTTAATTATGGTGTATTTTCATCATAAATATATGATCCATAAATTGAAAATATGAATAACTGAGAATCCAAGATGGCGGCATAGGTAAACACCTACACTGCTGCCTCGCACAACAATTTCAAAAAAGACAATTAAAAGACAGAATGGGCATCATCCAGAACCACACAAAAGCTGGCTGAGTGGAAATTCTACAATTAGAAGGAAGGAGAGGGGCTCACAGGGACCCAGAGGAGCTGTAAAAAGCTGAGGTACAGAGACGCAGGCGTGGAGAAAGCAGGTGATGGCGAACCTGGCTGGCTTTCTCTGGTGGGAGGGATATGGAGACTCTCAACGGCACTAAACTCCTTATCCTACGACACTAAACCCCTGATCCAGCCAAAACTCATTCGGGGGGGAGTTTGGACTGTGAAGGAGGAGAAGTGCACGGAAATTTAGGGGAGTAGCAAAAGATCAAAAGTCTGGTGGCGCACATGGCATTGCACACTGAGGACTGACTACTGATTGTGCCGCTGGCTTTCACAAGTGGGCGGGAGACAGACCCTCCCAATTGTACCATTTCTAACTACACTAAACCACAGTTTCAGATGAAACCCTGGGGACCCAGACTCGTGTGGTCCTAGAGCACAGGGGAGCCGGAGGGGCAGCAGTCTAGAGGCACTGCCAGAGAGCGTGGGCAAACAGGGACCACTCCAGTGATTACCCGTCACTTGAGACTCAGGGGCTGTGGAGGGTGGCCTGACTGGAAGGCAAGGCAGTCCCTTAAACTCTGAGACTCCACCCATCCCAAGCTCAACAGAGAGGCTTTTGCAGTTTTTCAAGTCTGGTATCATAAGGCTGAATCCAACACAGAAGTTCTCCCAGCACAGTGAAAATGCCAAGACAAGGGAATGGATCACAAACAAAAGAAATGGAGGAAAACAAACAACTGGATATAGAGTTCAAAACCACGCTTATAAGGTTTTTCAAGAATATCCTAGAAAAGTTGGATAAAATTAGCAATTCCCAAGAGGAGATGAAAAAGGAACAACTAGAGATGCAAAAGATCCAACTAGAGATGATAAAGGACCAAACAGACATTAAAAATACATCGACTGAAATAAAAAATATTATACAGAGGCCTAACAGCAGACTAGAGGAAGGCAAGAATCAAGTCAAAAATTTGAAATATAAAGAATCAGAAAACAATCAACTGTAAAAGCAAGAAGAGAAAAGAATCCAAAAATGTGAAGATAATGTAAGGAGCCTCTGGGACAGCTTTAAGCGCACCAATATCAGAATTGTGGGAGTGCTAGAAGAAAGAGAGCAAGATACTGAAAACCTATTTAAAGAAATAATGACTGAAAACTTCTCACATCTGGTAAAAGAAATAGACTTACAAGTCCAGGAAGCACACAGAACCCCATATAAAAGGAATCCAAAGAGGACCACATCAAGACACATCATAATTTAAATACCAAGAGCAAAAGACAAAGAGAGAATATTAAAAGCAGCAAGAGAAAAACAGTTCATTACCTACAAGGGAGCACCCATACGACTGTCAGCTGATTTCTCAACAGAAACAATGCAGGCCAGATGGGAGTGGCAAAAATATTCAACGTGATGAATAGCAAGAACCTACAACAAGAATACTCTACCCAGCGAAGCTATCATTCAGAATTGAAGGGCAGATGAGAGCTTCATAGATAAGAAAAAGCTAAAGGAGTTCATCAACTCCAAACCAGTATTATATGAAATGCTGAAAGGTACTCTTTTAGAAGAGGAAGAAGAAAAAGTTAAAAGACAAAAAAATTATGAACAACAAATACATATCTATCAACAAGTGAATCTAAAAATTAAGTGAATTAAAAATTTGATCAACAGAGTAAACTGGTGAATATAACAGAATCAGGAGCACAGAAAGAGAGTGGACTGATAATTTTCAGGGGGAAAGCGGGGAGGGGTGTAAAGGGAGTGAATGGACAAAAATCATACACCTATGGATGAGGTCATCGGGAGGGAGGTAAGGGTAGAGGGAGGGTTTGGAGTGAGGTGGAGGGGAGCTAGGATGGGAAAAAAGAGAAACAAATGTAATAATCTGAATAATAAAAAATTAATTTAAAAAGATAAAAATAAATAAAAAATAAAATATGAATAACTAATTAATTAAAATATGAAACATAATTAATACTGGAATACATGCTACAATATCTATCTCTATAATATATAATATAATGTCATATAATTAAATTTAATAATAATGTTATCATATACATACTATCCCTTTTTATCTCTGTATCCTTCAGTTATTATATATAGGAAACCCTAGGAAGTAATTCTTGGTCTTGGCAAAAGGAACTGGTACCTTGGAACTAATGGAGGAATCATGTTTTAAGCTACAGTGTCCATTTGCTTCATGTAATCAGTTTACCTCATCTGATAACAGTGATTGCAGGATTCTGGTTGTTCTTGCTTTCTGGGGAAACTTACAAGAGGATGAGCCATATCTCTAACACTGCAATGAGTATAGAAATTACAACTGACACATAACCACCCTTCTCTATTGCCCTCTGTATCCTTGGCCTTAAATAGCATTTTTGATGATTTAGAAGGCTTACCTTGTTTGTTCACTCAGATATTTATTCTGGAGGCACATACAGATATATGTGTCTTTTATGGATATGATTTATCTTAACGAGTAAATGTGTTTGCTGTTTAAAATTTATACTATTTTATGACTCTTCCCATTTAAAAAAAATTGCTGTTTCCCATTTGGGCAATGGGGAATGGAAAAGTAATAATGCATGCAGAGTAATAAGAATAGTCTCAAAGTAAAATTAATTCAATAGAGGCAGGAGGTCCCTTCTAGGTGGGACTCTGGTAATATTACCCCTCAAAAACTTTTAGAAATGTCTGGGAAGGCATGTGACTTGCAGTAATGCATTAATGGAAATTAAATTTATATATATCTGAAAGAGCAGAGTGACTCTGGCTGGTACATGAATTATGCTGTTTAATACTCTTCCTATTCCATCATGTATTAATTTATGGGACTAATCATTGTTGAGCACATATTATTGGTCAGGTAATACATAAGTCCCTGGGAATCAACAGTCAACAAGACAGACCCAGACTTTGTTTTCAGGAAACATAATCTAAAGTAAACTGGAAGCAAATAAATCACACACAAATAATTAAACAACATTGATAGTGTAATATGTGTTACAAGGAGAGTGATGTGATTGGTGAGTCGGTGTGATTCTATTTCTAGGAACAAGAATATGCAGTCCAAGAAGAAAACTAAGGCAAAAATACTAAAATAAACTAGAGAAATGCTTTCAGGCATAGTATGAAAAGTGGAATGGTCCTGAGATAGTAAAGAGGTTGGCATATTTTAGTCAGTGTCAGAAGTCTGTATCAGCTGTGGTTCAATCTGGAAAACTGAAGCCAATCTATGCATTCTGAAGAGAAAGGATTTAATATAGAACTGAGGATGGGCCATCAGCTGGCACATAGCAAGTACAGTGGCAAGTGATGAACAGATTGTTTCATCTGTTTCTAGCACAATAAACCTTTCCCAGGAAGCATTCTAGCTTAGTCACATTAGCTTTCTTCAGCCAAAATGTCTTTCAAAATCACTAGTAAGTGGACAATAAATCTGTAAAAATATTACCACACTAATCAATACCTACTCTTCCAGCTTGTGGACACCCTCCTGAAACATATCAGAAAGGAGGCAATGAAATTTGGTACAAAAATTGTCCTCCAACAATAAGACATAGATAATAGGATAGATCTACATAAACAAATAGCCATGACCTCCACCGGGGGCGGAGGGGGGGGTAACTTTAAAATGGGTTAAAGTAGCTATGTTAATTCTGTTCTTTATGTCTTTTACACATTTTGGATTTTTTTCTTTTAGTTTTGCTTTAACAATTAGTTGTATGGGACAGTGAGAATAATGTTTATGATAATAGATTTATTCATTTTCCTTAGTATTCTGTCAGTGTATTTTAGACTATCTACTAGTAAATTATTTTAGAAACATAAGTCACAATAGAAATTCTAGTTGGTGGACTATTTTTGGGTAGAAGTATACCAATATATTAATCTTTGTTCTTTTGCTTCCTCAGATTTTTGTAACTGGCTTTCCTTCTAGTTAGTCATAGTATCTATACTGTCTGGAAAGGTATAGTGATAATATAAAGAAGCAGTCTGTATTGAATTGTTTGACTTGCAAAATGCTTTCTTTAAAATAAAGAGAGTATACTGGGAATAAACAAAACAAACTTTATTGAAAAAAATGAAATCAAATATTGATAGAACTCCTTCCTCCAAAATAAAATCACTTGGACACAGATATGGAGAAAACTGAGAAAAAGACTATTAGGTAGGTGTCAGAAGAGCCAACAGATGCAAAATCCAAAGGCTTTTAATGTAAGATGAAATGAAAAACATTCTTCAATCATTTTTGTCCTGATTCAAGCTACCAACAGATAATCACTGTTATAACACATATATAAAAGATATACTCAAATATATCTGTTAACTTTAGCATTATTAAATTTGAAATGATTGCTATAGTCTGAATATGTGCTAATTAATATCTCCAGGACTGTCCTTTTAGAAAGTAACTTAAAATGTATAATGCACATACATGACATTCTTTTAAATGCATGTTATGGTTGAAAACAACCATTCTTTTATGGAGGATCAACTAACACAGGAACTGTCCTTCTATCATGAATATACAGAAACCAACAAACACTGAAAAGAACTGTTTTCAGAATGGACCACGTGTAGCTGAGGATGGTTATTCTTGAACTGAGAACCTCCTGTAGGGAAAATGACCTGGAGAGTTGAAAGCCATACAGCCCTATATTTTCTTTATATTGAAGAGAAAAAGAACAACATTTTGATAAAGACTAAATGCTAGAATATTCTATGCACAGTACAAGAAATGAGGTGGCTAACCAGAAAATGAGCTCCAGAGATCTGCAGAGGAGTCTGACTCTTGGAGAAATATCCTGTGCATGAAACTAGGGCTTGAAATTCCCGAGATTTACCAGTACTAGTAAATAGTAGGTTAGACCATTCTCAGAGTTCATAGAGCTGAGAAGAGTCTGTCAGCCAAAATAAAAAAATCACACAAGGACAAGTCATTGAGTTGAGAACTCCAAAGGACCCTGCCCTGGTACTGAGATTAGATTAGTTCTAAAGAGTATTCTAGTCACTTCTAAAAGTAGTTAAAAGCAAAGCCCTAAAAGATGAAATTGATTGTAACTAGTGTACCTGTGTATAAGAAACAAGTTATATACTCTTTGAACATAGTACTCGAGACACAAAATACAAGATGTATAACATATAAACAAAAATAATAAGTAAAAAATCAGGAAAACATAAACTATAAATGAAAAAAAATAAATTATAGCCATTACAAAAGAAGAGGAAATAAGCATACCTTAAAACATCTATTACATTATTACTATGCTCAAGGATATAAAGAAACACGAACATAAAGAGAAAATTGAAAGATAAGAAAAGGTATGATGGTCATGAATGATGAATATGTGGGTCTGTATAAGACACAATGTTTCTTATTTTTAATATTTTCCAAAGATAATTGACTCTGGGTGTTTTTTTTTAATTTTAATTTTTTTTTAATTTCATAATTTTATTTATTTATTATTATTTTCCCCCTATTACCCTCCCCACCCCACCCCAGAACATGCCCTCATCATCTCCCCTCCCCTTCTTCCCCCATTGCCCTGTATCCACTGGCTATGCCTACTCACACATGCATACAAGTCCTTCCATTGATCTCCTATAGGCCCCTCCCCCCAACTTCCCCTGCCTTCCCACTGTAGCACGACAGTCTGTTCATTGCTTCTTTGCCTCTACATCTGCTTTCTCCCCTCCACCTCCTTTTTTCTTGTATTTAAAAACATCTTACCCTTGTAAGCTAGAAATAAACCCACAAGAGCAAAAGAAAAATGACTGAGTCCCAATTTCAATGTCTGATAGCTTTAAGACCCAGTTTCAATGTCAGACAGTTCCTTGTGTGTACATGTCATCAATGGTATCTGGATACTGACAGATGGTGGCGATGCCGGTCCGACCCTCTCTGGTTTGGTCCTGGGCATCCTGTAGCGATGCTCAGCTGCTAACTGCTCACATGGAAAGGCGTCATCAGTGTCTTCCATCTCTGGACTGTTTCTCATCTTGCCTTTGTGTTTGGCGCAGACCTGTCAGTTCCTCTCTGTTGCAGGAGTTCACTTGGTCTTGGAGTTGTTTTCTGAAAGTATATAAACATATTCTCCACCAAGAGTTAATACAGGAATCTTTTCTATAAAATTGACTTGGGGTCCTTTTTATTTTTGCCTACTGCTTTTCCTTTGGCTTATTTTGACACCATGTGTGTTTTTCATGGGTGTCTTGCTGTTAGCATTACAAATGGAAATTAATTTTCTAAAGTGAAACTTTTCTAAATGTAATTTGCTTATCAGATATTTTTTCTTACATGCTATTATCCTACTTCCCCCTGCCCCGCTTTTGGGTTTTGTAGCACAGGTATAAGTAAAATGAAACAAAAAAAAAAATAGCACAAATGATAAGAAAGGGAAATGGAAGTAAACTGTTACAAGGATTTTTAACCATGTACAAAGTATAATATTATTTTAAGTAAATTCTTATAAATTAAAAACTATTTTATTAATCCAAGAGCAGCCACTAAAAAAAATATTCTAGCTAATGAGCCAATATGTATAAAAAGAAGGAAAAAAGGGTATGAACTAAAAAAAGAGGTACAACAAAATAGAAAACAAAAACCAAATGACAGATTTATAATTGCTTATTTATAAGTGGCCTAAACGCAAACAATTTAATATAAATGTAATTAAAGCCTAACATAATTATTAACATAATCCAAATATATCTGTTATCCACGTCAGGAAATACAAAAGATTCATTTAATGTTAATATCATATAATATATTAAACAAAAATTATAAAATATTATTTCAACATATAATCAGTATAATACTTATTAATTACATGTTTTACATTTTATTCTGCATTATTCAAATCTGGAGTGTATTTTAGTCCTAATGAACATATCTCAGAAACAATTCAGCAACATTTCAAAGCTCAATAGCTACCTGTAGCTAGGGTCTACCACATTGAAGAGTGCTGGTCTAATTAAAAGGCAGAGGAGGAGATGTGGGTAGGTAGGAAGAGATTAACCAAAGAACTTATATGCATACATGTATAATCCATGGACACAGACAATAGTGTGGTGAAGACCTGGGGTAGGGGACAGGTCTGGGCTAGAAGGGATCAACAGAGAAAAAGGAACATCTGTGATATTTTCAACAATAAAGATAAATTTTGAAAAAGTAAAAAAAAATATTGTCAAAAATATTGTCATATTGACTAAATGTCATTTCAATAAGTAATTTAAAAATATAGAGGTATAGCTAAGATAAAACTAAAAGGTGGAAAAATACAGACCAGACAGATACTACCCAAGAATGCTAAAGCTGATATATTAATATCAGATAAACTAGACTTTAGAATGAGAGATATTACTAGAGATAAAGTGGAACACTTCAAAATTAAAAAGAAAAAAATTATTTTGTTCAGAATACCTAATGAATTTATTTGTCAAATAGAAGGTAAAGAAAAAAAAAACTAGCCTGGCTATGGTGGCTCAATAGATTGAGTGAGGGTCATCCCCTGGACCAAGAGATTTCATATTCAATCCCAGTCAGAGCACATGCCTGGGTTATGAGCTTAATCCCCCAGTGGGAGGGGGGTGGGGGAGTCATGTGGGAGGCAGCCAACTAATGATTCTCTCTCATCATTGATGTTTCTATCTCCCTCTCCTTTCCTCTCTAAAATCAATAAAAATATATTTAAAATAAATCATAAAACATATACAATTAATATAATGAGAAATGAAGAGTAGAAAAACTGAGCATTGCTAAAATGTTTATTCTTTATAATACAATGGAAATAGATATTACTACAAGCATAGAAATTGATGTGTGCAGTCTATAAAGGAACTGATCACCTTTCATTTTCTAACATATTACAAGCATGATTCATATTGACAGTGGGATAAGAACCTCCTGAAATAGGTTTTTAGTTGTAGATATATTAGGTAAACTATAGCCTTGCATCAATAACTTAAATGAAAATCAGCAATAATTGATAACTTACAAGTACAGTATGAAGATATGACTGAAAGTGTACTACACTTCATTTTTCCCTGAGTATAAAACAATTTGTGAATTATCATTCATAGGTGTTATTAAATTATCAACCACTTTACTTATTTATACTGTATAGAAGAGAAATAACAATTTCTCTGGCCACCCTCATTACATAAGATGACCATTTTTAGCTGTCTAATAAGTATGCTGTGATTATAAGTTATATGTAATCTGAACATTATAATGTAAGATAGATATAAAACATCAATTACAACTAAGCACCATTGCAATATTTAATATCAAAATTGAAAAACTAAAATAGCCAGTATATTTTAATGAAATGCTGGCATAAATTAGTTAGTAGAAAATTATATTAGGAGACAGAAATACTCTGTGGCAACCCCTAGGCTCAGTGCTATAATAAATTGTCTTATTACAGACTCACAATGAACTCTTGAAGGATGTGTCGATGTTCATTTTACATTGGAGTACACTGATGCTGAGAAGGTTTAGGTAGCTTGCACAAAATCACATTTATCTTCTCTAAGATTAATTCTCATATATTTTAGCCCCACTCTGTTATCTTCAGTCTGAGAAAGAAAAGGAAGCTCTGTATGGTCAGTCTCTCTGGCACTTCTGTAGGCATATTTATCAAGAAATCAAGGAGCTTAGGCAAGAGTGGTTTGGAGTGGGTGAGATCTTAAAATTGGATGCAGACTGCAATGTCTATGATAGAAATCCCTCTAAAAGTTTGACCTTTCTGGGTAATAGTGATAAAAGAATGGGAGCGCCTGCTTTCCTCTCTGTTTCAGAAGCAATAGCTTATACTCTATAAAGTAGAACTGATAATTTTTATGTCACTATTAAATTTATTCTTCTAGTGTTTGTTCATATCTTATCATCTTAAATGCACAAAAATGTACATCACTAAATTCAAAGTCCTTATGTTCGGTAGGAAAAATATGCAGAAAAACAGCCTTTGACTACTCCACGTTTCCACTTCCTTTTGTTATGTGATATCATTGTGCTGGGAGTGCTCAGGGCAGTTTTGTAGCAGAGTAGGGGAACCTCAGTGCTTCCAGCTCAGCCTCAAGATGCCTTGGGAATTCTAGATGACAGACTTATTGCATCTCAGAAACCTGGTATAAAATCTGATTGAGAAATGGTTGCAATTTGTATCTCTTTCTACTTCACTCTAAGACATAGTTCTAAATTCTTGCAAGAAGACTAGTCCTTTGAAATAATGACAATGCAAAGCTGTAGCTGGTAGCTACGCTGACAAGATAAATGAAGAGTGGGCTTTGGAATCTGAAGCACCCAGTTCATGCTCCATCTTTGCTGTATAAAATATGTGGCCTCCAATGTGTTAATCTTCTTTCCAGAGCAAGTGTACTCACATATTTAGTGCAAGGAAAAGTGCATTATGTCTAATTTATTGGTTTCTCTGAAAATTAAGTAAAATGTGTGGAGACCTTCATTCCTAACTAATGTTCGAAAGTAATTTAAATTCTCTCTTCCCTTCTTCTCCAGTTTAAATTACTAATTAAATATCACAATTACCCTAAACAAAATAACATGCCCTTGAAGTTCAAAAAGTGAAAAGATAAGCTTAGGTTCTTCTTTACCATAAACTAGGCAGATATGCATGTGTTTAAAACTTTGGATCAGTGTGAGGAATATAGTTCTTTCTATTGAGATCCATTTCTGTTTTTACAATATATTTATATGCATCTTTTGCAAAAATATTCTTTGAAAGGTGAAAAATATCTTCAAATAAATGTATTGGCCTTCCTACGTAAAAAAACAAAACAAAACATGGTAGCTGACTTATATGTGATTTCAAGTTACAACATTTATGCAAACTGTGTTGAATATTCTTAAACTATGACAATATCAAGGCACTTTGAAAACACATTTTCTATTGAGTTTGAATTAGCATTTAATTATAAACATAATCTTAAATATAGTTGATAGTTGACTTTGTATCCTAAAACATTTAAATTATCCCTGGTAAAAAACATTTCTCTGGTAAAGTGATTTATTTGACAATATTATGCCTAGAACAGGGTTCAACTTTGGTTGTGTGAATGGCCTTCCTTAAACTGACTGAATAATTTATAATGCCTCAGGCATAGGTCTTGGCACCTAACAGGTAGCTAGGTCTTTAGTTGAAACCTGGTCAGGAAAACAACAACAAAAACAAAAAACAGAAATAAGAACCCGATATGTGAAATCACAGCAATATTTTTGAACTGAAATACATTAAATATACTGTATATAAAGAAGAAATAACCTGTAATATTACATGCATTTATTTTATTTTCAATAGAAGTCCGGTGCACAAAATTTGTGCATGGGGGTATGTGTCCCTCAGCCCATTCTGAACCCTCTCCAATCTGGGACCCCTCAAAGAATGTCCAACTGTCCATTTAGGCATGATCCTGGTAAGGACCCTACCAGGATCGGGCCTAAATGGGCAGATGTACATCCCTCTCACAATCCAGGACTGCTGGCTCCCAACAGCTCACCTGCCTGCCTTCCTGATTCCCCTAACCACTTCTGCCTGTCAGCCTGATCACTCCTAACCACTAACCTGCCAGCCTGATTGATGCCTAACTGCTCCCCTGATAGCATCTTTGCCCCTAACTGCCCTCCCCTACAGGTCTGGTCCCCCACAACTTCCCTCCTCTGCTGGCCATCTTGTGACGGCCATCTTGTGTCCACATAGGGGCAGCCATCTTGTGTGTTGGAGTGATGGTCAATTTGCATATCACTCTTTTATTAGATAGGGTATTTTTATTGATTTCAGAGAGAAAGAGAGAGGGAGAGAGTGATAAAACCATCAATGAAGAGAGAGAATCATTGATCAGCTGCCTCTTGCATGCCCCTCACTGTGGATTGAGCCCACAATCCTGGGCATGTGCTCTGACCACAATTGCACCATGATTTCCTTGTTCATAGATCAATGCTCAATCCCTGAGCCATACTGGCCAGGCAATTTTACATTCCTTTCAAAATTACCTTTAAAGACATTATGTATGGACCCTGGTATTATTTGAAAAACAAATTACCTCATAGGTTCTTTTTACAAAGGCAATTTAGGATTGCATTTCACAGTATAGGTGCAAGGTGTATCGACTATCTTTTTAATTCCTGAAGTTCAATTCATTTTAAATAATAATTTTCTACTGATGGAAACTCATTTTCTTATTTCATACATGTGAAAGGTAATAACACCTGAAACCAAGTTCTGGCACACATGAATCAATATTTTTGACTCTAAATGCCATTTTCCCTACAGGTTTTTCTGCCTTTGATTTAAGAATCATCATGGTTCAAAGAACAGGTTTATTCCTTAGAGAAGCAAGCTATTAGTGGTAAAATCATCACCCAAAATAGGTGTCATTGAACAACTGCCCTTTTAAGTTAGCTGAATGTTAAATAGAGA
The DNA here is from genome assembly GCA_004026805.1 of Lasiurus borealis. Taxonomy (NCBI): domain Eukaryota; kingdom Metazoa; phylum Chordata; class Mammalia; order Chiroptera; family Vespertilionidae; genus Lasiurus; species Lasiurus borealis. Next base: position 111,224 of record PVJN01001556.1, read on the forward strand.
TCTAGACAATATCATAAAGAAGTGCTTATTTACTAGGTCAAACTAAAACCATTAAAGAGAACAATGAATTTAATCTAAAACAGCAAATGAGCAAAATGTTTTACAAGGGGCTAGAATGTTAATGTTATGATAATGTTATGATATGTTAAGAACAATTAATCTTACATTTCCAAGGATATGAAGCATCATACCAGCTTTTCTTGAGTGCTCACTGTGAGGTTTTTTATGTTAATTCCCCTCTCTCGCTTTGAGATGACACATTGAACAAAAATAAGGTAGCAACAATTTATAAATTAAGTAGTAGCTATTTATTTCATCTTCTTAGTGAGCAAATTATCTAGACCATGAAGTCTCATTAAAATGTTAAAACATTTGATTAGAACATATGGAGACCATTTGGTAATGAAGCAAGTTGAAAGTTGCCCTGAACATTTCTCTTTTAATTTCCGGGGCATCTAATTACATTAGCACATATTTACCTGAGTCTTGACAGGTATTTGCCCATAGTTCCTGTAGTTATAAATCTTGCTCTTTGGAAGAAACATGAGATTGGACCAAGAGCAGTAAACTCCACTACTATTCTTACCTGCTTTCTGAATGGCCCAATTAATTTTTTTTAATCCTGTTTTTTCCAGGACTAAGGGATTTCCTGGGGCCTAGGATAATCCATACTAAATCACGACAGGTTCCAGACAAACATGAGCTAGTGATCGTTCTTTCCCTGATCTTGCTCACCGGTGTTCACTTGGGCCAAGAGATAACATAAACCTGAGGAGTCTGTTCTCTGTTCTTCTTGTCATTATTAAAATAGACACAAATAGTAAACTTGATAGTTGTGGATGATATGAATTATTTTCTCCAGGGCCAGAGAGGTTAAAATTTGATACTTTATTGTTCTACATATCAAGATAGACCTATGTTACTGCTTTAGCCCATCAAATACCTACTCTCCACTTGAGTGATAAATGCAATAATGCCTCTAAAGTAAATTGTGTTTTTAAGTAAGTTTCTGCTTAAATAGAAAAAGTGACCCTAAGTGGGAATGTGGAGCAGGTGGAGAGTCCTTTAAATCAGAGACTATATATACTTTAACAGTAGATAAACCATTGTTTGCCTAAGAAAATCTGCTACTTTTGCACATGAGTATCTTATGAGATAAAAATAATAAAGAACCTGTGGGATATATGCCTGTGATGACTTATTTATGTTATTTATGCTTCACAACTTAATTAAAATGAAAAAAATAAATATACAGATAACCCTCAGACACGGGGTCTAGAGTTTACCTATATGAATTACAATTTTGGCTATGCACCTTAACTGCTATGTGACCTTGGACTAGCCAATGATTTCTTTGTGTCTTAGTTTTCTCATCGCTAACAGAGAGATAATAAATTTATGTGATCATCAAGGGTTTGGGCCACTTATGTGTAGATGTTTTTCAATAAACCAGTCTAATGGCCTCCTTCTTTATTAATTTAACACATATACTTTTTAAAATTGGAAAACCTACAGACAACAGTGTGGTGACAACCACAGGGAAGGCGGGGGAGGTTGCTAGGTGGATGTGGATGTGGGCAAAGTGGGGGATGGGAGGTTGCTGATCTCTGTATTAGTGTCAACAATAAAAATAAAAAAATAAAATAAAATAAAATTACTAAACCTTACTCTTGTGAAGATCAAATGTAGCATTTTTAATCTAATGGTTATAATTTATAATTCTATCATGTGCTTCTAACCATTGCATTAGCTGTATCTTACCAACATTTGTATGTTGAATTTAAATCATTTTGCTCAATACTTTTTTCATTTCTAATTAAATTTATTGAGGTGACATTGGTTACTAAAATTATACTGGTTTCAAATGTACATTTATATGATACATGATTTGTATATTGCCTTGTGTGCTCATCACCCAAAGTCAAATAATCTTCTACCAATATATATTTGACCCCCATTACCCTTTTCTACCTGACACTGCTGCCCCTTCACTCCTAATTTTCCTTGAGCCTTAGTTTGATCCAACTTTTAAAAAATATATTTAATTTTAAATATGTTCAAGATTTCTAGATATCTTTATTTTAAATTTAATTATTTTACAGTCTGAGTGTAGCTTTAAATACCATGTGCGGCTTTGTGTACCTGCTCCAGTGAGCAGATGTCCCCCTTCCTGAAATCAATGCCATAAAGAATATTTTCTCAGAAATATTCTCAGAAGCTTCCCAGTATTTTCTAGGAAATAGGAGAGGTTGTGGACTTTTCCTCTATTAGCAACTCCCAGAGGCTTTGCCCATTTTGCCAGGATACACTTAACTAGCTTCACCAGTTCACCCTCGCTGAATCTTCAGTACTTCTTACTAGTAGCCCAAGTGAGTCAGTGCTTGTGTCTCCCTGATTCTCCACCAATTGTTTAGCCTGTGTTCAGGACAAACTACTGAATTTTTTAAAAGTGGGCATTTTCTGTTTGAATATCTTTGTTGGGAGGTTTGTTTCAGTTTGAGAATGAAATCATTTTTATATTTACTACATCCTGAGCAGAACCTGGAAGTATGAAAGTTAGCACAACCTTTAACTTCAGCATTCACTTCAGCATTCTTTTCAGTACCTTTCAGATCGGATTCCTGACTAATGTAGTCCTTGGGAAAAAAATACATGCTTCTTTCATGTAAAAAATTAAAATTTATTCTGATATGAGAAATTTCTGATACTGAATATATAAACTTCAAATATATAAAAGGAAGAATATCTAAGTGGCATGGGTTTGGCTTAAATGTGAATTAAAATTTATAGTATATATATTCAGGCTATAATTAGTTATTTAGCTAATACTGAAGGGATCAGATTACAATGAAGAAATTTGGTAGGTGAAAACGAAGAATATGATGTTAGCACATATTAATGATCAATCAATTCAATTGCTACAGATTAATTAAGAAAATATTTGGGTAAAATTATGAAAATGTTTGGGGGAAAGTTATGTTCACAACTTGGGAGTTCATAACAAGGATATGGTCTTGAGTGGATTACTAAATGTATAAAATAATGCACTTCATTTTTTGGCTTTATATGAAGATTTCAATCTAGTCATGTTACTCTTGAGTCAATAAGTTCCACCAAACCTTTTTCTGACTCATAATGTCATTTATCTGTAATCTTGATACTTCAGCAAAGTGATAATCAATATTTACCACTAAAAGTTGTGGCTAATAATAAATAGCAATGATTATCATAAGTTTTGGTCTATTAATAATATAGGCTTTTTCATATCAACAATATTAAGCAAATAATAGCTTAAAATTCAGAACATACTTCATAGTGAGGAAAATCAAGAGCAGGGATGGTTAAGATCTAGGTACATGACAGTTCCTGGAAGCAAGACAGCCTGCTAGGAATTGTTTGCATTCAGGAAAAGAGGACAGAGCAGTATGAGGTGAAGAAAATCATAGGTGAAAGATAGAGTCTGCCTAGAACAGTTGGATGGATTATAATATTAGGCAGAAGGAGAAAAAAATGTGGAATCACTAGCTAAAGTTTGAAAGGCAGTACCAAAATAGGAATCTAGACACAGGTCTTACCATAAATACTGAATAAGTAGAAGCTTATCTACAAAGATGATGTTAATGGATTTGTTGTGTAATTTTGAAACATAAATTGTACTAAGGTCATGTTATAGCAGTAAAATACAAGCAAATCATAATGGTAGTAATGACTCCATTATACAAAGAATGGGAGATGGGGTCTATAATTAGGACACAAGAGAGTATTGCTATAAACTGGATTGTGTACCCTTGAAAGTTTACATGTTGAAGACCCGACCTAGGAAGTGGATGTAATTGGAGATGGAATCCTTGGTGGTAATTAAGATTAGATGAGGTCTTAGGTGGGGCTCTGGTGATGGGATTTGTGGCTTTATAAGAAGAAAAAGGAAGAGAAATCTCTCTCTCTCTCTCTCTCTCTCTCTCTCTCTCTCTCTCTCTCGTCTCTCTGTGCTATGTGAGATGCAGAGACAAGGAAGAGGGTTCTCACAGGAACAGAACTGGCTTGATATTTTGATCTTGGACTTTCCAGCCTTTGTACTGTGAGAAATAAATATCTGTTTAAGCCACCCAGGTTATGGTGTTTTGTTACAGTGGCCTGATCAAACTAAAACAGTTATGAGCATAGTGTAAGAACTCTACTAATCTAATACTATTTAAATTTTAGATTGAAAGCTCAATAATTGCAATAAACATCTGAGAAAATATTCACATATCTAACTGAATCCAAACAAGATGGAGATACAAATATTGTTCTTTCTGCTTCCTTTTAAAAGAAGAAGGGAGGGCTCTTAGTTTTTAAACTACTCATCCAAAGCACAGGCAATCATCAGCCTACTTTCCTCTTTCCCTCTAATTTTTTATTCTTTCATTTTCTATCACTAAAAGGTAGAAATTTAAGAAGGAAATCCAATTTTTTGTTGTGTTGCTTTGTTTTTCAAATTCTGGCAGTTCATTTCATAATGAGGAAAAAGTCTTTCATTTTTTTTTTTTTTTGAATCATGATGAAATCTTATGTAGCTCATTTTCTGGTCTCATTCATCTATTTAAATCTCTTGACATTAGTTGAGCATTTGCTGATACAGAACCCTATATTCAGATATGTGGTGAGATAGAATCCAAATAAATATATTATTCGTGCCCTTTTTTATTGGGTTCTGTGGTACCATTGAAATATCCAAAAGTGTGATTAAAAACAAGCTCTTTGTAAAGTATTATATCATAGTGATGATGACTGAGTTTACAACTAAAAATAAGTTGTGATCTTTCTTGCCTTAGCCAGTTTGGCTCAGTGAATAAAGTGTTGGCATCCAGACTGAAGGGTCCTGGGTTTAATTCTGGTCAAGGGCACATGCCTGAGTTTGGGTTTGATCCCCAGTAGGCATCATGCAGGAGGCAGAAGATCAATGATCCTCATCATTAATGTTTCTATCTCTCTCTCCCTCTACCTTCCTCTCTGATATACGTATATATATATTTACAGATGTGATCTTTTTCAAATCTGTTGGTGCATATGTAAAACACTGTATTTCTTCTGTGTAACTTAACTTCAGATCAAAGTATTTATTTTCATAATTTAAAATAAGAGAACAGAAGATTTTAAGCATTGAAAAAAATTATAGATTATCTTTCATTCAGCTTGTATTAAATAATGATAAAATAGATTTTTATAAATATTTTGAGAAATTCAATATTTATTTTCTGGTATATAGCTCATTCAGGTTTTTTGTGTGTGTTTTTTCCATTTAATAAGAATTTCTGGACCTATTTAATAATCATAGCCATCTAAAGTTTCTATTTGCAGGAAAATGTTTATTATTTTAGTACTTTTTAGTATCTTATAGAAATCTATAATAATAAAACCATAATGTGCTAATTCAGTGTTCAGCAAACTCATCAGTCAACAGAGCCAAATATCAACAGTTCAATGACTGAAATTTCTTTTCAGAGCCAATTTTTTTTAACTTAAACTTCTTTTAACACCACTTCAAAATAGACTCACCCAGGCCGTGGTATTTTGTGGAAGAAGCACACTCAAAAGGCCAAAGAGCCACTGCATGTGGCTCTTGAGCCGCAGTGTGCCGATCATGGTGCTAATTAGACTGGACAGCCCAATGACCTTCTGTATGTCCTTCTGGACAAAGCCAGGCCTGCAAGGGCCGAGGATAGCCATGGGGAGTGGGCCTAAGCTAGTTGTCAGATACAACCTAAGGGCTCCCGGAGAGGGTGCAGACCAAGCTGAGGGGCCCTCCTGCTAAGTGCACAAATCTTGTGCACTGGGCCTCTAGTTTTATAATAAAGATGTATTTTTATTGTATCATTAAAAAATTCTATCTTGATTCCATTATGATTTTAATTGAATAATTTTTTTCTGACTGTTTTGCTGTCTCATTGTACAGACAAAACTAAAAGAGATTATACTTGGTATGTTATTCTTTTATCATAAAATCTTATTTTTCTTGAATTTTGCTTATATTTTTACTACCTGGATGAAAAAATATTTGATTCAAGGAGAGTAGAGAAATTTCATTCTTCTATTTTTCTTTTTTCTTTCAAATCAGCATTTTGTTTCATGTGCTTTTGTGGATGCTCTGAAGCTATGTTTATAGCACTGGACTTTAGTTGGACTCAGAGCAGATTGCCATAGAGCATTGTCATTAAATGAGCTTCTATGACTAGATGAACTGGTGGCCCTGGCATAGTGGGTTTTCTTTCCATTAGATATGGACATTGACTTATGGATGACTCCATTGAAACTACTTTAGTAATTGAATGTGCTGCCTCACAAAAGGGTCTTGTTTATCAGTAAACTGGAACAGTCTACCTTGAGCAGGCTGATATTTTATTTATGTTGCACTCTCTTAGCTCCTCTAGAGAGTCTGTTCCTCAGTTCAGTTTTTCAATTATTCCATTGATTTTGGCAGGACCAAGACTCTGCCTAAAAATACATTGTGTGTATGACTTGATTTTCTTTAAGATCTTTGCACCAATCAGGAGCTGAGTGCTCATTTATTGGAAACAAAAGCAGGTAATATTACAAAAGCAGGCTATGGTGCAGGGATAGTTAAACTTTGTGTACATAGAGTCTTGAATTGGGTTTATTAAAACATCTTCCACTTTCAGACACTGTGATTATGACTGTTCTAGTAAGGGTAAGGAATACACATTTTTAATATAAATTATCAGGAGATTTGGATGCAGGTTCCTGGTCAGTACTTGATGGAAAGAAAATACCCTGGTGTAAGGATGATCATTTGCGGTAGTAAAACCCAGATACAATGTTAGTGGGAGAATTTTAGCATTGTAGGATTGCTATGAGTTCTTAAAGTCTGGCAGCACTATTCAATAAGTGCTATTTCCCTCCCATCAGTTAGTATTTTGTTTAGCCCATAAAACATACTTTAATCTAGATTGAGTGAAATAGAGCTCCTTAAATAATTTCATAGACTCTATTAGCTGAAAGACTCTTCATTTCATAAATTCTGAATCTTATTTTTAATATTGGTTAATAGAATCATACAGGTTTCTGTGCAAGTACCAGCTTGGAGGGCAGAGCCCTCCCAGCACAATTATAACCAACAGCTATAGTTGTAAGCATGAACCTATCGTCCAAACATGTGGCCCCACGTGTCTGAATGATGTGAGCTTGACAAAGTTCAGGTGCATGTAATTGAGTAGGATTGAAACCCATGAGAAAGTTGTAAACATCTTCACCATGCCCTTACTTTGCCAGCTATAAAATAAACACATGGCTTGTAGCCTGTGACGCTGTCGCTAGTTCTCCATCAAAGAGACTCTCCATCAGAGAAGACAGCATACAACTGAGACCCAGTTTTCATTCTCTTGTCTGTCTTTTCTCAATCCTTCACTGCTCCAACTCAGGTTCAACCTTAGCCATGATCATGCAGCACAGGTTTCAAGTGTACAACTCAAAAAAACATCATCTGCATGTTGCATTGTGTCACCATGGTAGAAAGTAGTATCTTTCCAACCCCATGCATCTCCCTTACCCACCATTGCCCTCTTCTACTTACTCCATTCAGCCCCCAACCCCCCATCACTCGGACAGCTGCTCTATATGAATCTATGCTTCTGTTTCTATGCTCTGTGTTAAATTATTTGGCTAATTAGATTCCACATAAAAGTGAGGTCATATGGAATTTGTCTTTCTCTGACTGGCTTATTTCACCTAGCATAATATTCTCTATGTCCATCCATGCTGTCACAAAGAGTAAAATTTCCTTCTTTTTCACAGTGAGTAGTATTCCATTTTGTAAATATACCACAGCATTTTTATTCACTCAAATACTGATGGACCCATGGCTATTGTAAATAACACTCCCATGAATATAGGGGTGCATATGTTCTTTCAAATTAGTGTTTTGGGGTTCTTAAGATATATTCCCAGAAATGGAATTGCTGGGTCAAAAGGCAGTTCAATTTTTAATTTTTTAAGCAAACTCTATACTGTTTTCCACAGTGGCTAGACCAATCTTCATTCCCACCAACAGTACACTAGGATTCCTTTTTCTCCACATCTTCTTCAGCACTTGTTTGTTGATTTTTTGATGATAGTCATTCTGACAGTTGTGAGGTCATATCTCATTGTGGTTTGAATTTGCATCTTACTGATTATTAGTGACATTGAACATCTTTTCATATGTCTATTGGCCATCTGTACGTCCTCATTGGAGAAATGTCTATTCAGGTCCTTTGCCCATTATTTAATTGGATTCTTTTTCTTGATATGCAGTTGTATAAATTATTTATGTTTTGAATATTGATCCCTTTTTATATGTCTAAAGAAATAAATTTAGGAAGATATATATAAGTAGAACCATATACATGGTTTCATGGATTGGAAAAATTAACATCATTAAGATGCCAATGCTATCCAAAGTGATCTATAGTTTCAATGCAATTCCTATTAAAATAGCAATGGCATCTCATGTATTTAGAAAAAGTATTCCAAAAACTTATGTACAACCAAAAAAGACCCCAAATAGTCATGAGAAAGTAGAACAAAGTTGGAGATACTCACACTACCTGATATTAAACTATATTAGAAAGCTATAGCAATGAAAACAACATGGTACTGGCATAAAAGCAGTATACAAATAAATGGAGCAGAATAGAGTCCAGAAATACACCCATGTCTTTATGGTCCATCAGTATTTGACAAAGGAGGCAAGAGCATACAATGGGACTCAAGAACATACAATGAGGTAAAAAAAGTCTCTTCAATAAATGATATTGGGAATATTGAACAGATAGATGAAGGAAGATAAAATTAGACCATCAAGTTCTACTATGCATAATGATAAACTAAAAATGAATTAAAGACTTAAGTCACAAAAACTATAAAAATCCTAGAAGAAAACATAGGCAATAAAATCTCAGATATTTCTTATATTAATATTTTTGCCAATATACCTGCTTAGGCAAGGGAAACAAAAGAAAAGAAACATGCAAAAAAACAAACAAAAAACAAATGTAACTACATCAAACTAAAAAGCTTTTGTATAGCAAAATAAACCATCAATAAAATAGAAAGAGAACCCACCAAATGGAAGAACATATCCTCCAATATATTTTAAATAATACAATTTTTTAAAGAGGTTTTACTTAAATTATATATCTTCTTCAATACAGCAATTGTATATTTATATTAATATTCCAATTTTACAATCTGTGCCAATTCATTCAATTTTGTTTTTAAAATATCATCCTACATATTTTGTTTACACAGAGTTTCTGCATTTTCAGCTTCTTGGCATTTTTGAAGCAATATATCAAATAATTTTCAAAATTTAGAATACACATAGAATAGGCACAGCTTTATCTTTGATTGGAATGTATTTGATTTGTTATGGAAAGTGAACTAAAATATTCTTTTAACAGTTTTACTCAGGAGGACTTAAGAGTATTATAATTCTTACCAGTAAGCAGAAATGATATGGTCACAAAGCAGATAGATATAATGGGAGTATGAAAGAGGAGGGGATATAATGTCTAAAGTGTTCTAAAAAATCCTCACCAAACTGAAGCAGAGAAAACTGTACAATTTTATACCCTCAAAAGTTAAAATAACCTTGAAGATTAAAATAAGAAAAGTTTCAGAACACAATTGCACATTTTCTAATGAAATGACAAAGTTGTTTTTATTCTAGACAGTATTTTTGACAAAGTTCCATATCTGAGGTTAATGACAATGTCTTACAGGTATACGTTTTGAAGGAAAGTATAACTGCTTCAGAAAATTGAAGAAAAATAAGAGAAAAAAATTTATGGATAAGATAATACCATATAGGTAAGTAAAAATAAAAGTAAAAAGAGATAATCAGAAATATGAGTTACTTTAAAACTAAAATAAGAGTCATATCAACATCAAAATGAATGGAAAGATGTATAAATGTGTGCCATTAATTTATTAGTATAGATTTGTTATGTCCAAATAACTAATCTATACTAATAAAAGGGTAATATGCTAATTAGACTGGACATTTTCCAGACTTCCATTTGGACATTCTGGACAAAGCCCCTAAAGGCAGTTAGGGGCGACAAAGCTGGCATATGAGGGCAGTTAGAGGTGATCAGGCAGGCAGACAGAGGTAGTTAGGGGTGATCAAGCAGGCAGGAGAGAAGTTATGCATGATCAGGCCAGCAGGGGAGTAGTTAGGGGCAATCAGGCAGGCATGCACAGTGGTTAGGGTCAATCAGGTGGTAGGCAGGTGACCAGTTAGGAGCCAGAGGTCCCGTATTGAGAGAGGGATATTCAACTGCCAGTTTAGGCCTGGTCCCACCATTGGACATACCCTGAGAAGTCCTGGATTGGAGAGGATGCAGGCCAGGCTGAGGGACCCCCTCTCATGCACGAATTTCATTCACCAGGTTTCTAGTCCAATGATAATAATAAAAACAAACACCAAAGTTCTCCACGATGAACAATAGCAAATGAGTTTGCTCCTTGATGAAAACATTATTATTTATTGGTTTCCTAAGTAGTCACTGTTGGAATTTAACACAAATTTATGAAGATGAAAGTGATTTGTGTACTCCAAATAAATCAATAAGCAACAATACTAAGAGGAAGACTTCTCATGTCTTATTCTTTCTATTAATGTTTCTCCATGCCCATCTATGTTTAGCTCTTTAGCCAGTTGATAAGTTGACTTAATCATAATATCCTTAAAATCACAATGAAACATGGACTATACTCAAAATATATTAAAAAACTACCTTGTAAATTAGCAATTAGTAGAATATGTTTTCAATGTTACTTCTAGAGTTTTCTGAAACATTGACATTTATCAAGCAATCATTTAAGGTTTTTCTATATGCTGTAAGTAGAAGTAGACTCTTCTAGGAACTAAAGCTACACTTGAGTTAACAATAGAACTTAAAAAATTTTAAATCATAGTTATGTATATCATTTCATAAGTATTTACAAGGCATCATACAAAAAAGCTGATCTAACAACATCTAGGTATAAGAGCTGAGAAAATAAAACACAATGCAATGAGCAGGAGTTATTTTTAAAAGTAAAGCATATTGAGAAAGGAAGGAAGGAAGGAAGGAAGGAAGGAAGGAAGGAAGGAAGGAAGGAAGGAGGGAGGAAGGGAAGGAAGAAAGGAAATCTAAGGAGGATTTTGAGTAGAATTATCGTGTAATAACATTATTTAAAGAAGATTTGTCACTTTGAAAAGAACTAAAAGGATTGGAATCTAAACAACTGGCTAAAGAGATAAACATAGATATGTAAAATAATTATTACAATAATGGTTGCAACCCATTCAAAATCTCACCTTCATTCATTCAATAACTTATCTTTCCAGCTCACCTCTTGTGTCCTGACTCCAATGATCCCACTCCACTAGGACTTAGCATTGCATTTGTACTGATCAAATTTTCATTATCATTTACCCCTTTGATAATCTAGTTCTCCAGCTTGCACCATTTACATTCTATAACCCATCACTTTCTTTTAGATAGTACTTCTTCTCTTATTTTTGGACTCCCTATCCTTCTCTCCATATGAAGTATCATTTGGAAGTAACAACTATCATGTGACCACAAATTTTGCCCTACTCTGAATTTGTATCAATGCAGTAAAATATGACTAGAGAAGACATGCTACCCCAATAATTGGTATCAATTAAAAATAAAAATAACAAACACCAAAAGAGTAAAAAACACTAACATGTAATCTTGGTATTTCAGTAGTTCTTTGACTCATTATTCCCTTTCATATTTTCTTTACCCTTAACCCCAATAACTCCTCTCAATCCTCATTCTTTTCTGTACATTATTTTTTTTATTTTTCTGAGACAATTGATGTAATTAGAAGGTATTTTTTCTGGTAATGTAATCATATGTTTTACCTTCCTGACTCATCTATAAATTTATGTGTGGTAGAGTTCATACCTTTTCCTCTTATCAGGGACATCATTTCAGTAAGATAAATTAGTATTTTGCCTATGTTTTCTTTCTTTTCACACGTGATTGTAGAATTCTATTCAGCATTAAAAATAAAATCAATTTCTCCTGTCAACAAAATTTTTTTCCCATGATGTCCCAGGGTAAAAACCATTTACTTGCTTTGCATTATGGCAATATTTCTCTCATTTATTAGAAATAAACAAGTTTTAGGAAATTTTACATAATGTATTACCATTAAGATTTAATTAAAAACATGTAAAACTTCATGCACATATACATAATAAGTAACAAGTTTAGGATAGTGCTACCTGTGTTGTAGAAAGAGAGAATAGTACCTGGGAGGATAATGGGACTTCACCTGTATTGTTAGTATTTGATTAGTATGCAAAAGTTAATTATATATCTTTGTATATTTTGAACTACTTCAATATAAAGATTAGCTTGGGTAGCACTGAAGTAAATGTGGGAAGAGTTACTGAGAAGAAATATGAGAAATGCATTTTTCTTCACATGCTCCAAACTAGGCAAGCCTTGTATTCTTGTGTCCCTGCCTCGGGACATACCACCTCACCTCCTTTGTTTTTTTGGTATTCTTCCTTTTTAAAAAATAAATATGTAATTAAATTTTGTAGTTTTTTTTTTAATATATTTCATTGATTTTTCACAGAGAGGAAGGGAGAGGGATAGAAAGTCAGAAACATCGATGAGAGAGACATCGATCAGCCGCCTCCTGCACACCCCACACTGGAGATGTGCCCGCAAGCAAGGTACATGCCCCCGACCAGAATCAAACCCAGGACCTTTCTGTCCACAGGCCGACACTCTATCCACTGAGTCAAACCGGTCTTGGCTGTAGTATTTTTTGTTTTGTTTTGTTTTGTTTCGTAATTGCCTAAGAACACTATAAAGATAAAGACAGTCACCCAAAGGTGAAGTAGATAGATATACCCACCAAACCTGAGGTAGGGACTTATATCAACTGGTTCCATGGAAGCTGACTGTGGTGCCTTCTAGTGTACAGAGGCTTGACCTGCAGGGTTAAAAAGTGTGATTTGTAGGTAGTAAAGTTTTATCCTGAGATCAAGATCTCTATTCCAACGCAAAGGTTTCTGTTTGGTATCCCACAATTGGCCTGAGTCTTACCTACAACAAATTCAATCAGTTTCAGTCACAGTCATTTTGGTAGCAATAGGATGGGTAGAAAACAAGGTCTAAATATTTACTGAAATTAACTTGCCCCCAGCCTATTTGAGAGGTTTCAGATTTAATTTTATTTCATGACTAAGTAAGTATTAGTTCTCAAACTTATGGACTAATATTCAAAAGCATCAACATTTTTACTTACCTCAAATAACAAAATAACATAACTTGTGATTTTGGAGGTATATACACAGCTATTTTCCATGACCTCCTATCACATACCTGTTGAAGAAGTCAGTTAGCAGTAATTGCACATATTGGTCTAGGTGTCTATATGTCAGTTAAGAAATATTTTGACTAATATTTGATTTTGTATTATGCACAAAAGACTAATTTAGAAGATAAAGGCATTGTTGACACGTTGGTAAAATGTCTATGCCAAAGAACTGCTAGCATATTTATGGACAGCAATTCATTTCATTTTCTTGAAAAGTCTTAGTGTTCCAAGTTTGTTTGGATTGAGTAGTTCATGCATCCTCTCTTCATCTTTCTTTCTGCTTCATATTTCAAGGACACCAACATATGTTGGAAAATTCTAAATGCACAATTAGGTTATTGTTCCTAATAATATATTCTCTTTAAAATAACTTACTTATAAATTCCCAAATAAAAATGTACCTTTTATATAATATATTTGATTATATTTAAAATGAACAAAGCTAAGACCAGTTTGACTCAGTGGATAGAGCATTGGCTTGTGGACTGAAAGGTCCCAGGTTTGATTTCGGTTGGGGGCATGTACCTTGCTTGCGGGCACATCTCCACTGTGGAGCGTGCAGGAGGCGGCAGATCCATGTCTCTCTCTCATCGATGTTTCTGACTTCCTATCGCTCTCTCTTCCTCCCTGTAAAAAATCAATAAAATATATTTAAAAAATAATAATAAAATAAAATAAAATGAACAAAAATAATTCTTCAGATTGAAGGTTCTAAAAGTATGACTAAAGCATTACAAAACATTGTATTAACCTTCATTAATTTAGTAGTTCTGTTTTTAGTAATGAGTAAAAATGGAATTCTGAGGAAGTTGTTGTTAAAAGAGATGTGTGAAAGAATGTATGCATGCATGTGTAATTACACATACAAATTAAAGTTCTGAATAATAGTATCATTACTTTGAGAGACTACTGAGAAAATAAATGGAGCCTGTTTTTACTTATCAGCTGCTGAGTGCCCTAGGCATTTATCAAGACACACTTACTAATTTTGGAGTTAAATTGAACAATCTTTTCAAATTACCATGAACTTTAAAAATCCATAGAAGTAATTCTTCTCTATTTAATCAAACTGAAAAAGCTCAAGATTCCTTAGAACAGAGTATGCGAAATCAAGATTCAATTAATAACTATGGAAAAGTATGTGGCATTTTAATAGAAATACATTATTAGAATCTTCATGAATAATAACATATAAACATCACACACAGAGACATACAAATCAAATACACACTCTAAGATTTATTTTGCTAGTGTTTTTCTTTCATTTCTGATATTGCTAAATGCCTTTTTACATTTAGAGCTTTACTTCATACAATTTTTCTAATTAGTCTGTTTTTAAATTCTGGTGGTTTGTTTCTTTATTTTCCCCTGCTTTAGTCAATAGTGGATTGTTAACCTGGAGGCTTATCAGATTGAAAGTGGAGTCATCCTAACATATAAAAACCCTGGGACATAATGACTGGTAATGATGAAGGCTCAACCAACCATAAGTCAATCCTACAGTTAGTGCTGACTGCTTCTTCTGCAGGTGCAGTGCTCCAGCACTGATTGCTGAGGGGCCTGTGAATGAGGGCCAGAGAGAGGCCTGAAGAGAGAAGGAGGGACTGATCTGTTACCTCTGTGACAGCTTTTGATCAGCACTTGCTTCTTTCTTTCTCTCCCAGTTTGGCCAGCAGTGGCATCTCTATTTCTCTCCAGGCCTCCACCCGGGTTGCTTATCAGCCCCGCCTTTCTGACCAGGCCCTGTTGATAGGCCCAGAGAAGCTGACTGGCATAGGAACCAACCAATCAGAACCAAATGCGGATGTTGTGAAGAACCAATGGCTGCCTAGGAGGTGAAGCTTCTGACTCTGACTGACATAGAAACTGACCAATCATAACCAAATTGGCCAGAGAAGAGGGCAGTTGTGGGTGAGATCAGGCCAGCAGGGGAGGGAAGTTGGAGGTAACCAGGCCATGAGAGAAGGGCAGTTAGGAGTAGTCAGTTAGGCAGAGGCAGTTAGGGGCAACCAGGCCAGTAGGGAGGGCATTTAGGCGTGATCAGGCAGGCAGGTGGGTGAATGGTTAAGAGTCAGTGGTCCCTGATTGCAAGAGGGATGTCCCCAATTGGAGAGAGTGCAGGTTGGGCTGAGGGAATATACCCTCCATCCACAAATTTTGTGCACCATGCCTCTAGTGCTATATAATAAAAGCCTAATATGCAAATAGATCTAACAGCGGAATGATCAGTCACTATCATGCACACTGACTAACAGGGAGCAGATGCTCAACGTAGGAGCTGCGCCTAGCCTACAGGCACCAGACCAGCCAAGGCAGGTGCCCACGAGAGACCCCTCAATCACCCCGCCAGTCATCCCACGGATTGGCCCTGATTGCCAGTCAGGCCTAAGGACCCCACCCCTGCATGGATTCATGCAATGGGCCTCTAGTATAATATATTTATTAATTTCCAGCATTTTATAATTGAAAGGTTCTGTAAAAATGCTAATTTGTCAAACTTATATTCTATGTAAAAAGTAGAAAGAGCCGTAGCCAGACACAGTTAAAGGTAGTTTTAAAATTAATCAAAATTAATTTATTATTTTAAAAAAGTCTGCAGAATAATTTTTCATAATATGCCTTATACAGGGGTGGGTACAAATAGGGTTATAGCTGTTCATATGGAAAAAGGCATGCAGTTTTGATTATTATACTAGCTGTATTAACTAAAAAGAAATATTACAACCCTGACTAGTTTGGTTCAGTGGATAGAGTGTCAGGCCGTGGACTGAAAGGTTCCAGGTTCGGTTCTGGTCCAAGGCTCATACCTTGGTTGCATATCCCCAGTAAGGGGCATGCAGGAGGCAGCTGATCAATGTTTCATCTCATTGATGTTTCTAACTCTCAATCCCTCTCCTTTCCTCTCTGTAAAAAATTAATATATATACATATTAAAATTTAATATATATATACATATTTTAAAAAAATATCCCAAGGCACAGTAAACATACTTTTGCCCAACACTGTATAAGTTTATGGTAAAAATAAAATTTATCATTTTATAGAGACCATGCTGATGTACAACAAGATATTACAAGACACTGATGTAAACTATAACACTGGATCATAACTGGCATGTATCTATGGTCAACCTACAAATTTCAGATTTTATCCATTTCTGCTTTTAATCATTCACTGATATTTTCCTGAATATCTTTTAAAAATTTATATATTTGATTGTTCTTTTAGAAAATTAGCAGAATGTTCCCTATAAATTTAGAGTTAATATATTTGAAATTATTGATCTCTTCAGTATACTGTTTTTTTATAGATATAAAATCTTAAACTGAAAAATGCTGTCCCTAGAGGTGCTGAGGAAACTAGTGAACTTAGATATAATTCTATTTAATAAAGGATATTTCTAATTCTATTTTTTCTTATTAAAATATACAAATATTTAAGTCCAAATGATTTCATAGGTAGTTTTGGTTTCAGTTATCACTATTTCTATTAAATATTACAAAAGACAAAACTCACCAAATACTTAGTTTCTTTTTACATATTTTTGAGTACCTCCTTAAATTCAGATGCTACACAATTATAGGCTTTCATGTTTTCATTTTATTTCAGAAAAAAAAATATTCTATTTAAATAAGAATGACATCCAAAATTTTCTAACTCAATATGAGATATTCCAAATAATTCTAGAATTTTGAAGTTAAATCCAATATATAAGCTCTTCTCTGATTGCATTATTTAGTTCCTACATTGAATAAACTAAACTGTAGTTCCAACCATGCTTTTATTTGGATGCTACTGTCCATTGATTTATTTTTACTTTTTTATTATTTTTATTATTTTTATTAAAGTGTTACATGTATATCTTCCCATTCCCCCCCCTCCCAGGCATAACCTATTCCCCCAGTCTCTTGTGTTCATTGGTTATGCTCATATGCATGCATACAAGTCCTTTGATTGATCTCTTATCTACCCCACCTCTCCTTAAACTTCCTGCTGTAATTTGACAGTCTCCGATGCTTTACTGCCTCTGTATCTATCCTTTTGTTCACCGGTTTATAATGTTCTTTATTATCCACAAATGAGTGAGATAACGTGGTGTTTCTCATTCATTGACTGGCTTATTTCACTTAGCAGAAGGCTCTCCAGTTCTATCCAGGTTGCTATAAATGGTAAGAATTCCTTCTTTTTTATAGCAGCATAGAATTTCATTGTGTAGATATACCATTGTTTTCTGATCCACACATCAGCTGATGGGCACCTAGGCTGTTTCCAAATTGTAGCTATTGGAAATTGGGCTGCTATGAACATAGGGGTACATAAATCCTTTCTGATTGGTGTTTGTAATTTCTTAGGATATATTCCTAAGAGTGGGATTGCTGGATCAAATGGGAGTTCCATTTTTAGTTTTTTGAGGAAACTCCATACTGTTCTCCACAGTGGCTGCACCAGTCTGCATTCCCACCAACAGTGCACAAGGGGTCCTTTTTCTCTGGATTCTCTCCAACACTTGTCGTTTGTTGATTTGTTGATGATTGCCATTCTGACAGGTGTGAGATGGTATCGAATTGTCGTTTTGATTTGTATCTCTCGAATAATTAGTGACTTTGAACATGTTATCATGTGTCTCTTGGCCTTCTTTTGTCGTCTTTTGAAAGGTTCTATTTAGGTCCATTGCCCATTTTTTATGGGATCATTTATCTTCCTTTTATTAAGTTGTATAAATTGGCTGTAGATGTTGGAGATTAAACCTTTATCAGTGATAATATTTGCAAATATGTTCTCCCATACAGTGGTCTTTCTTGTTGTTTTGTGGATGGTTTCTTTTGCTGTACAAAAGCTTTTTATTTTCATGTAGTCCCATTTGTTTATTTTTTCTTTAGCTTCCATTGCCCTTGGAGCAGTATCAGTGAAGAAGTTCTTTCGGCATATGTCTGAGATTGTGCTGCCTCTGGATTCCTCTAGTATTTTTATGATTTCCCGTCTTATGTTTCAGTCCTGTATCCATTTTGAGTTTATTTTTGTATTTGGTGTAAGTTGTCCAGTTTCATTTTTTGCGTGTACCTGTACAATTTTCCCAACACCATTTATTGAAGAGGCTGTCTTGACTCCAATGTATATTCATGCCTCCTTTGTTAAATAATAATTGAGCATAGTGGTTTGAGTGGATATCTGGATTCTCTATTCTATTCCATTGGTCTATATGTCTGTTTTTGTGCCAGTACTAGGCACAAAACAACTATTACAAAACAACTGTTTTGAGAACAGTTGTTTTGTAATATAGTTTGAAATCTGGTATTGAGATCCCACCTACTACATTCTTCTTTCTCAGGATTGCTGTGGCTTTTTTTGTTCCACATGGATCTTTGAAGAGTTCTTTCTAAGTCTGTGAAGTATGTCGGTATTTTAATGAGTAGTGCATTGAATCTATAGATTGCTTTGGGTAGTATGGACATTTTATGATGCTTATTCTCCCAATCCATGAGCATGTTTATGTCTTCCTCTATCTCTTTTTTCAGTGTCTTATAGTTTTCTGCGGATAGGTCTTTTACCTCCTTAGTTAGGTTTATTCCTAGGTATCTTAATTTTTTTGGTGCGATGGTAAATGGGATTGCTTTTTTTAGTCTCTTTTTCTGTAATTTCACTATTAGTGTATAGAAATGCCATACATTTCTTGGCATTAATTTTGTACCCTGCTATATTGCCTAATTCATTTATTAAGTCTATTAGTTTTTGGATGGAGTCCTTCAGGTTTTTATGTACAGTACCATGTCATCTGCAAATAAGGTCAGCTTTACTTCTTCTTTTCCAATTTGGATGCCTTTTATTTCTTCTTCTTGTCTAATTGCAATGGCTAATACTTCCAGTACTATGTCAAACAGGAGAGGTGAGAGTGGGCATCCCTGTCTTGTTCCTGTTTGTTTAAAAGCTCTATTTTTGTTAATATTATTTATTATTTTTTAAGTATATTTTTACTGTTTTTTTTTACAGAGAGGAAGAGAAAGGGCTAGAGAGCTAGAAACATCAATGAGAGAAAGACATCAATCATCTGCCTCCTATACAACCCCCACTGGGGATGTGCCTGCAACCAAGGTACATGCCCTTGACAGGAATCGAACCTGGGACCCTTCAGTCTGCAGGCTGATGCTCTATCCACTGAGCAAATCCAGTCAGGGCATACAAGCTCTATTTTTAAAAATCTTTGATTTTACAAGTTGAGGTTCTTGGAGTTTCACAAACTAAATTATTTGAAAAAAACATTTCTTAGGCCTGGTTTTAACAACATGTAACAAAGTTTAGAAAATTATTAACCAAAATTCTGTAAAAAAAATCATGTTGATTTACTAAGTAATCCTTCAAGTACACAAATATTTCTAAAACCACATTGCTGCAGGTTAGCAAAGAGAGGAATTTTATAAAGATAAGATATTTATAAAGATATTTATAAAATAACCATTAATATTTTTAAAATATTAGTTTAGTAATTTAACTGTGCAGACAGAAATAATTTATCAAGGGTAACTTGTATTTTAATTAGTATAATATAGCCATGTTTTTTTAATTTGCAATGGTTGATTGTAATAATCATACAACCAACTCTAAGTGCATTTATTCATTTCAAGTTTCCTAGTGTGGTCTGAACATTACTTTTATTACAAGAGTATGCTCTACCTAAATTGATTTACTATTTGAAACATCCAATAATTACCTTATGATAATTTAACTGGGAAATTTTCTTCTAATAATGGCCAATACATTAATAGATATCACTGCATGTTTTGTACATTCACAAAAACATTGGGAAGCAAATAATGAGCAAATCAATTTAGGAAAGCAATCGTTAGATGTCAGTTATAAAGTCATCTCTCTACTTTCACCTCCAAATGACAGAATCAGAAATCAAGAGTCTATATAATTAATACATTAATCTCAAATTCAGCATTGTGAATCACCAAATTGCACTTTCTCCTAAGAAAAATGTTTTTCTCAGCAACTTTTACTCCTTAATATTTTTCAGCATTTAAGTACTGCATCATTAAGTTGGATATTCATTTGCATATTCTTATTATCATTTCCTCTCAAGACCTCTAAAATCTTCTGAAAATGGCTGATGCAAAAACTAACTTTAATGCTCTCTGATGGGGATAAAGAAGCATCTCTGTCAGCTTCTGGAACTCTTGGAAGGGTTGTAAAATAAATATAAGGATGTAAATATCCAGATCAAGAAAGTTATTTGCATCATATTTCAGTGAGCTAAAAGATCTGGCTGCCTCATTTCTAAGGAATAAGGGGTACCAGAAGTTGAGGTAGTACTTGAAAGCTGGACAGTAGTCCATGGCCAGCTGTCTGTAGAACCACTGGATCTGTAAGAGAGAATGTTAAACTAGGCAATTGTCACAAAAGTCGAAGATCATATAATAATAGTATAGAATCCTCAGCTTTGGAGAATGAAAATACAATGGGCCAGTGTTTTTAAGGGTCTTCTCTTTGTGGAGATTTCTCACTCCAAAAAAAGTTGTTAAGATCACCAAATTGTGAGCACGATTTCATGAGAAATTAAGAATGTATTAAGATTCTGCAAACACTAATTACTACTTTTTGTCTTATATAGTCTTTGCATTCTGTTTCAATAATGACCCATTTTTAAAGCAATATGAAGTTTAAGTGTACACTTAACTAATCCTTACATATATGCCAGACTCTTCTATGCCTAACTCATTTGACTATGACTTGAGAGTTTTGAACTCAGAAGAGATATGCATTATTGCATTTGTTAGACTTGTCTTAAATGGCATGATTGCTTATTTCTGCTACTGGAGAGTGATTGATCTTAGGTACATGGAATCATCCCTGTTTTAAATCTCCTTTGTCCTATTAACTGAGTATCTTTGGGTAACCTGCGTGATCTTCTTCCTCATTAAGGGTTTAATTTTTCCAGACTTATCTACAGCTATCTTTAACATTTTTTAAATAAAAAAATGTATAAATACATGTAGAACCATCATAAATCATAAGTGCACAGTTTAATGCATTTTGTAAAGTGTAACAAGCATCCAGAAAAAAAAATTAATAGCATTACAGAAGTCCCACTGGCTTTATCTTCCAGATATGTTTACCCTAAATGTCACCAATTGCTCTTCTGATTTTTAACATGAAAATACTTGGCCTGATTAATAATATTATATAAATAGATTCATATATATATATATATATATATATATATATATATGCTTTCCTAATAATGGAAGGAATAAAGAGACTTCAGTGCAGGAATACAGTTATTGTATTTAGAAAAGGAGAAAATGTATATAAATAGAAAGCAGCCTACAAACATGAGAACACTCTAAATAATAGCAATAATAGCAATTAAATGGAATTGGCTTGTCCATAAAGTGAGGGGATATTTGGTTCAACATCATCGCATTACATAAAGAAAATGAAAAGAGGGGGAGAATCCAAGATGGCGACATAGTAAACACCTACACTGCTGCCTCACACAACAATTTCAAAACTACAACTAAAAGACAGAATGGACATCATCCAGAATCACAGGAAAGCTGGCTGAGTGGAAATTCTATAACTAGAAGGAAAGAGAGGGGCTCACAGAAACCCAGAAGAGCTGCAAAAAGCTGAGGTATGGAGATGTGCTCACGGAGAGAGCAGGTGCTAGAGAACCTGGCTGGCTTTCTCTGGCAGAAGGGAGACAAAGTCTATCAACAGCATTGAACCCCTTATCCTGTGACACTAAACCCCTGATCCAGCCGAAACTCATTCCGGGGGAGTTTGGACTGTGAAAAGGGAGAGGTGCATGGAAATTTAGGGGAGTCACAAAAGATCACTGCACTGCGCGCAGAGGGCCAGCTTCTGATTGTGCCACTGGCTTTCACGAGTGGGTGGGAGACAGATCCTCTCAACTGCACCACTTCTAACTTCAATAAACCCCAGTTTTGGGCGAAACCCTGGGGACCCAGACTCATATGGTCCCGGAGCACGGGGGAGCCAGAAAGGCAGCAGTCTAGAGGCACTGCAAGAGCACGTGAGCAAGGGACTGCTCCAGCAATTACCCAGTCACTTGAGACTCGGGGGCCGTGGAGGGCGGGGCCGACTGTAAGGCAAGGCTGTCCCTTAAGCCCTGAGACTCCATCCATCCCAAGCTCAATAGAGAGGCATCTGCGGTTTTGCTAGTCTGGTATCATAAGGCTGAATCCAACACAGATGTTCTCCCAGCATAGTGAAAGTGCCAAGACAAGGGAAGGGATCACAAACAAAAGAAATGGAGGAAAAGAAACAACTGGATATAGAGTTCAAAACCACACTTATAAGGTTTTTCAAGAATCTCTAGAAAAGATGGATAAATTTAG
This sequence comes from Lasiurus borealis, assembly GCA_004026805.1. Classification (NCBI taxonomy): domain Eukaryota; kingdom Metazoa; phylum Chordata; class Mammalia; order Chiroptera; family Vespertilionidae; genus Lasiurus; species Lasiurus borealis. The sequence continues at coordinate 133,975 of PVJN01001556.1, forward strand.
TGAGATCCAAGAGGAAATGAAAAAGAACCAACTAGAGATGCAAAAGAACCAACTAAAAATTAAACATACACTGACTGAATTAAAAAATATTGTACAGAGACCTAACAGCAGACTAGAGGAAGGCAAGAATCAAGTCAAATATTTGAAATATAAAGAATCAGAAAACACTCAACTGGAAAAGCAAGAAGAGAAAAAAATACAAAAATGTGAAGGTAATATAAGGAGCCTCTGGGACAACTTCAAGCGTACCAATATCAGAATTATGGGGGTGCCAGAAAAAGTGAGAGAGCAAGATACTAAAAACCTACTTAAAGAAATAATGACTGAAAACTTCTCACATCTGGTAAAAGAAATAGACTTACAAGTCCAGGAAGCACTCAGAACCCCATATAAAAGGAATCCAAAGAGGACTATACCAAGACACATCATAATTAAAATACCAAGAGTAAAAGACAAAAAGAGAATATTAAAAGCAGCAAGAGAAAAACAGTTCATTACCTACGAGGAAGCACCCATATGACTGTCAGCTGATTTCTCAGCAGAAATGATGCAGGCCAGAGGGGAGTGGCAAGAAATTTTCAACATGATGAATAGCAAGAACCTACAACCAAAAATAATCTATCCAGCAAAACTATCATTCAGAATTGAAGGGCAGATAAAGAGTTTCACAGCTAAGAAAATGCTAAAGGAGTTCATCAACTCCAAACCAGTATTATATGAAATGCTGAAAGGTACTCTTTTAGAAGAGGAAGAAGAAAAAGGTAAAAGATAAAAAAATTATGAACAACAAATACATATCTATCAACACGTGAATCTAAAAATTAAATTAATTAAAAATTTGATCAACAGAATAAACTGGTGAATATAATAGAATTGGGAGCACAGAAAGGGGTGGACTGATAATTCTCAGGGGAAAAGGGGTGAGGAGTGTACAGGGAGAGACTGGACAAAAATCATACACCTATGGATGAGGTCAACTGGAGGGAGGTAAAGGTAGAGGAAGGGTGGGAGCAGGGTGGAGGGGAGCTATGGAGGGGAAAAAAGAGAAACAATTTAATAATCTGAATAATAAAGATTTAATTAAAAAAATAAAATAAAATATAACAAAAAAAGATGAAAAGAGAAAGTTATTTAGTTTATTAGATAATCGTATATAAATGATAATTATCAACATTCACCTTATTTTCATATTCTCCTTTTAAATAAGCTATTCATTATTATAGTAATAACATTTACTAAGATTTCCTAAATTTGTTACATAATTTAGAAAGGAACTATGCACACAGTTTATATGTTATATATAGTTTTCCAAAAGGTCTTTATAGGAACTGTATGTATTAAAAATAGTTTCAGATAATCTTACTTTGGAAATTATAAAGCAAAAATCATAGAATTGACATTGGAAATGACTTTTAAAGGGCAGAAAACTTAAAACCCCTCTTAGAGTCTATAGTTCACTTTACAAAACATCAAGAAAATGACCAAATTAACCTTGGTTCTCAAGGTCTCTTTGTTTGTTTTTATTTTCCCATCGACTTCCATATAGTTGTAGTTCAAACAATGAGTTTCAGAACAACATGATAGTGTACATATCCTCAATTTAGTACACTTAGAACTCATTACTAGTAGTTATTTTTCTTGTTCCGGACATGTTGAAATAACCCCAAAAGCTTTAGGGTTATAAAGATCACTTACTTCTCTATGTCTCAATTTGTTTGATTATAAGGTGAGAACAATGTGTCTCGTCTACTTTGGTCTTTGAGATTTTAAGGCTTAATGAGTGCATAAGTTTTTAAAGACTTTTCAAGAAAGTAGGCACATAAATTCCATTAATGATAAATCTACTAGATAGCCATGGGAAATGTGTGAAACATTATTTCCAAAGATCAAAAATGTCAAAATATACACTTTTATCAGCTCTTAGCCCCAACCTCTAAGAAGATCAAAGACCTTCTCTTTTGTGTAGTAATCTCTGGAAGCTATTTAGCTCAATTATTTTAAAAGAACATACACAAATGTTGAAAGAAGCTTCATAGCACTTAGAAAAAATATAAAAGTATAGACACCTAGAAAGTGCATGGTAAACAATTCTTCCCCAAAAAAATAATAAATCACCAGAAACAACCAAATACTTTTCTGAAATAAAATGAAAACGGAATAGATGCAGATATTATCTATAAAAACTGTTGTCATTTTATAAGTGGAGAAAGTATCTGGAAAGTACCCTAATGATTTTTTGTTCAATCTCCTTTAGGAAGGAGTGTGATCTTGAAAATGGAAAGAACAAACAAAAATAGAGAGGGTACATATTACAGGTCAAGAAATCATGTTGCCTTGGCCAGTTTTGCTCAGTTCTGAGTTTGATTCCAGTCAAGGGCATGTATATTAGTTGCAGGCTCGATCCCTAGCCCTGGTAGGGGCATGTGCAGAAGGCATCCAATTGATATGTCTCTCTCACATCAATATTTCTCTATCTGTCTCTCCACTTCCTTTTCACTCTCTCTAACAAAATAATCAATGAAAAATATCCTCAGGTGAGCATTAATGAGAGAGAGAGAGAGAGAGAGAGAGAGAGAGAGAGAGAGAGAGAGAGAGAGAAGAAATCATGCTATCCTGAATGAATGCAAATCTATAGGTCCAAGGAAATTAGAGGTGCCAATGGTACTTGCCTCCACACTAGCTCTGATAATTTTTATGCAATAATGGAAAAAGGAAAACTTTTCAGAAAATGGTACGTGGGCAAATGCTCTAAATTTTAATGAATACTCTGATCTTGTCCTAGATAGAACACCAAAAGATTGACTTTAATTTCTTGAAAGAGAATTAAATTCTAAAGTAATTATAGACCTTTTGGACTTGAAATGTATACTAGAGGCCACCTATTTCAACATAATTATTTTTCAGATCATAAAATCAAAGTTCAAAAATTCTAGTGATTTTTCTACAGCCTTTGCTAAATTACACTACCTTATAATGTGTTTGAAAACTAAGCATATCGTGTAACCTTCCTGTTCCTCAATCCCTTTATATATAAAATGAAATTAAATAAGGCTGCATTTAAAATGTCCAGCTTCTACTCCAATAGGTATGCATTCTAGTACAGAATTTTAGATTTTATTTGCACCCCTAAAACTATGACTGCCTATATGAATCAAGGATCATAACATCTCTATAATATGTCATTTTCACTATTTTATGTGAACATTGAGAAAATCAAAGGGTGAGTGTGGATTTTATTCTGTAGCCCAGATCAAAATATGAATATTCCCATATTTCTTGTACCCTAAGCAATGATATGCCCAAGGTGCATTTGTTCCTTCATCCCAACTTCATTTTGCTCAAGTTTCCACTAACTCTAAAATCTGCCCACTCCCTGCCCAGAGTCCCTTTCCAATTCTCTTTGCTTGAATTTTTATCCCTTGTACTCATTGCTGTTCTTGACAGCATTTTTAAAGAAAAGTCTGTTAAAGGAGTTGCAAAAAGCTAACACTGACATATACATAAAGAGTATATCACAACAATACCAGTTTCTTACTCAGTTCCTGAAAATATCTGAGGTCTAATAGCAAAAAATCTGCAAACTAATGACTGGGGGCAGAGATACTAGAGTAGTTATGTTTTAAGCATAGAATCACCTGGAAATATTTTATAAAATAGCTATGACCAGGCCACTCCCAATACCAATTAAATATAAATATCTGGAAATAGGACCCTGGCATCATATCATTTAAAAGCTCCAATATGCAGTCAAGCTCAAGAATAACTGTTTAGTACAAACATTCCTTGAGAATTTTAGCTTCCTCTAGTCAGGAAGGATAGAAACAGAGCCTATCCAACACTTGGTGGAAATGAGTGTCATGAAAGGAGACACAGGTGGAAGAAAGAGGGAAACAAAGATGATTAGAGTCTAAAAAGCTTGGGTGATAAGTAAGGGACATTTACAGCTGATTTATAAAGCCTTGGTTTGAATAGAAACATAATTTCTTTCCCGCAAGCAAACCAACAGGAAGGATCCCTTAGATCTAACATCTTAGCTTACTTTAAATTAGGAACAAAATGTCAAAAAAAGTTATAACTGAAAACAAAAATTAAAATTACTAGTGATAATACACTCCCCAAACAACATTTCTAGTTTCTTAGAACTGTAATAAGACAATGCACTATTACTGTTAATAGAATACTAGAGGCC